>JANHGB010021419.1:0-13820 GCA_026283785.1 Coracopsis vasa | reverse complement strand
TGTGTCCAGCACAGGGATGTCCCCACTAGCACTCCAGGCCACGCATGGCAGCGATGCTGCTGGCCATCCTGCGGGGCGTGCTCTTCGCGGCCTGCCTGTAGTCCTCTGGCTTTGCCTTCAGCAGAGTCACGATGTTCTGCAGCGCTCTTGAAGGCTGAAGGCCGAGAGCATCCATCACGTTTATTAGATAATCTGCAAGGTTAAGGATAAACACGTACTTGCACAGGTCACAGACACGGGGCAGGTGATGGTTATCCTTCCTTCTTCCCAGCGGCAAGAATCCTGCCTCTGATGGCTCTAACCCACAGGGAAGGGCAGTGTGTTTGGAAGCTGACTGTGCTGACTGCTGCGCACGTTTGGCTTCCTGAACGCTGGTGTGGACACCGCCTGCTCTGCTCAGAGGACTGAGACGTGTTCTGTCACGTTTCAGTACCTGCAGACAACACCCTCAGGCTGGTCAGACACCACGGTCACAGATAAGGGATCACAATCACACTTTCAAAGGCAAAGAGCCTGCAACAAAGCTGGGAAGTTCTGCAGAGGTGAAGGGTTGTGAGGCAGGAGGGAATTCCAGCTCACTGCTTCAGAGTCAGCTGCAGAATCAAGGATGGCAGGGAGAATGCTGAGCAACCAGCTTCACATCCACTGGCTTGTCTTTAAGCAGTACCAAAAAGACTCTTGCTAAGGCCACTGGCATCAAGCACACTTTCCAGCGAGCTGAGGAAAGTCTGACCTTCCCTGCTAAGACTGGAAGGGAATCCTCTCAGTTCAGGACTTTGACTTCCACAGTCAAGAAATGCAAAGCAGTGAAGAAGCAGGAGTACTTACTGCAAAACCACCCTTCCCTCGCAGAGGATGTGACAGGACACTGGAAAAGAGCAGCTGTGAACCACTCCACCGTGCTGGGCATCAGACCAACACGCTCACAACTATAGCAGAAACACACACTGCAGCTTCTTCAAATCTCACATAACAACAGAGCAGCCCTTGTGTTCCAGCAGCAGCTCTGTGGACATCGTGTGCCCTCCACTTACCAATGTCTGTGGCGAGCTGCTTCGTGGAGTGCACCGTGAGCTCCGGTATCTGCAGGATGACCTCGCAGTAGGTCTGCATCGTGGCCCTGGCGATGGAGCCCAGCCAGTAATCTGCCATGTTGTCCAGCTCAGGGACCTCGTCTCCTGCACAGAGAACTCTCTTTAGCTGGCAGCTCATTCACCTGCATTGGTGCTGCTTTTGTTACAAGACATTATTGACAAATGGGTAACTGCTTCTTCAACAGGACATTACAGTATCCAGAGCTGATCAGCTGTTTGGAGTAGTCAAAGCAGTTGCATATCCTCCCTGATACTACACAATGCTGAAGGATAGCTCAAGCCCCAAACCGCTTTACTTGCCTCTACTACTTCCCCAGGGAGGTCATTTCCAAGGGGCTGTCAGGGGATCAGGCTGGGGCTGGGGCACTGCCTGACACATTCTATAGGATCATCTTCCAGGAGCAGTTTACAAACTACAGCAATGCCAAGAATTCATGGGGGCTTTTTCAAGCTCTAAAAGCATTCCATGTTCATCAGTGTTTTGAAAATTAACGAGCTATTAAAATGTAAATGCTTTAAGATGACAAATTACGTAATGCAAAAACCTCTGAACTAAACAAAGAGCGTGTCCTCAGCAGGCTCAGGAGATCTGACTGCCAAGCTCTGTGCTTCCTTGACTGTCAGTGGAAGTAAACACAGATTAACCACACAAACCGTGGTGCGCTGCCAACCTGCCAGGAAGCATTATGCAGCTACTGTTGTTACTGCAGCAGGATGAATGACACACAGGTAAGGACAGCCATCTGAAGAGGGAACATGAGCCAAAACACAGCTTGCTGCAAGAAACTGAGGAACAACATGCAGCAAGAACCCTGCAGTGTGCTCTGGGGAGAAAGCTGTGAAGAGGCACCTTCTGTGCCTGAGGGCTGTGGCTGCCTCAGACAGCAGCACCGACTGCACTTGCGCCACCACAGGGCTTTCACCGTTGTGGCCGTGTCTGCCCTGGTTTGGCTGGGATAGAAACAGTAATACATCTTTCAACAAACACTAAACTTCAGACCAAGCTAAAGCTTCTGGTTTGAATGAAACTGAAAAACATTTTACCCATTAGTTAGAGGCTCCTCCTGGGCATCACCAAGAGAGTCTTGGAAGAAACAGCATGACCAGATAATAAGAATTGGACCTCCAACAGCTTTGTTAGCACAACACATCACACCCATGTCATGTCAAAATGTGGAAGCTTTCCTCAGACACTTCAGGCCTTTAGTTTCACCTTACCTTGTTCTGGGGGGTAAGGCAGTTTTCCAGCATGTAATGCCAGTTCCAAAGCAGAATCCTCTTGAGTGACAAATGGCTCAAGGTGGAGAGGAAGCGACATAATATATTGCCCAATCTGGAATAAAAGCACAAAGAGCTGAGTCACTGAACAAACGTGAAGCAAGTACTTTACTAGAGGAGAAAAGTCAACTGCAGTAATCCACACCTGAAAGCAGAAAGCTGAGCTTGACAGCCACTTGCTAACCTACATTTGCCCAGAAACAAATTGGCTCTTGCTCATTGCTGCACTTTGTACAAGAAATAGTTTTTCACAAGGTCAGAGAAGCAGTCACTGAAACAATCACATTAGGAAGAGCCTGTGCACAGAACTGTTACTCCAAGCAAATCTTTGCTCTCTGGAGTGTTCCTGGCAATTTGTTTTCTAGAGCAGAATCTAAGAGATGGAAGCAAACAAAACCACTGAAGAAGAAACACACATTCCAGTGACAATGTAATAGTGACTTACAGAAATGTATCACTCCCAGAAAGGAACCGTGCTCACAAATTCACACCAGAGCTGCAGAACCTCAGGCATCCAACAAATACTGCACTGTTACTAAATGGTTACCTGCTGCTACAGAGACTCTTCCTAGGTGCAGATACAGATCAGAGTACTCTGCCTCCCCATTACGGGGCACACTCATCAGTAACGTTTTCTGAGCTCACGCCACCAGCCTCTTCTTCAACACAGCACACACACCACATCAATTTGTTTTCTGCACAATACAGCAGTGTTACTTCAAGACTACCCAAGAGAAAGCCTTGGCTTAGTCTTGGCCCACCTATCACTCAGCAGCAGGATAAAGGCTGGATCTGAAAAGATGTCAGAAAACAAATGCTTTGTATCTGAAATTTTTTGAAGTTCCTCTCTGTCTTGGACAGGCAGAAGTGTCCTTTGATTCCTCATAGGACCAAGTAACAATCACACACATCCCAGCTTTAACTCTTGGTGAAAGGGACAGGTGAGAAGATTCATCCCCTTGGCAACCACACACAGCTCTTGGTGAAATGCACTCATCAGAAAGCTCCTCAGAATTCAGCAGCAGCCTTCCCTTGAGGCTTTACCTTATCCACTGCCCGTGAGCTTTCTAAACGCAGCCTGTTCCTGAAAAACCATTCCCTGTGTAATGTGCAGAACGACAGCGGCATAAAAAACTTCCTTATCAAATTATACTTTGTATTGAGATAACAGCAGCTCATATTCATATCTGAACTGCAAATCTGGCAGCAACTTGAAACACTAAGAGAACAGGAAAGCTGTCTGGGTGCTGTTCAGCAGCACAGAACCGAGGGGTGCAGAGCCAGAACGAATGCAGAGTTAATTTTCCTTTGCCACTCAGACACCCCACTGCCAGGAAGGTTTTACTGTTATTCCATCAGAAGGAGAAATCAGGGAGTCACAGGGGGATTAGAAGGGTAAGAGTTCAAGACTTTTTAACTTCCTAGTACAATTAAATCACTCCAGTACACACCGCAGAAGCTCCTCTGCTACATGAGCTGCATTAGGAAGATGTGCTCAGTGTTCACCCCTACAAACAAAAGCTGGCAGTTCCCATCCCATTACAGGAGTTAACACTGTAAACAGTGCAGTTCAACAGAAGAACCACTCCTTGTGCTCCTGACTTCTTTTCCTGGTCCAGAACTTGACAAGGGTTTCACAAAGGCTACAATGAATGGCACAACCCAACTGATAAGGGCTGGACCACTGAGAGCATCTATCACCATCATGTAATAATTTAAACAAACATTAGGATTTTACACAAAAAGGGGGAAATGCAGAAGAGATTCCCCCAGTTCTGGGCTTCCAGTAGCACCCCAGCATGCTCTTACATTGCTAATATATTCCAGAGGAGTCAGGCTGAAGTTGGGCAGGTCATCTGTCAGGGTCTCACCAATGCCACCAGAACTCCAACCCTGTAAGGCAAAATGTGTAGAATGAACCTATGACTTCCAAGAGGACAAAATCTATTAGTATTCAGGAAGGGGTCACCAAGCAACATGAACTGCAACTACCCAAGGACTTCCAGACAGCAGAGCACAGGTAGCGAAAAAACTGCTTCCTTTATCCTCCTTCAGGCCCAGAACACTCACCCCTTTTCACACAGCTCCCTGTGAGAAACACGTGCTCATGCGGGTCAGAAAAGCAGCATCTCAAGCTAACATCAGAGCTCACAAAGAGCTGTCTGTGGTGAATGCTGTGGATGAAGGGATGTCAACATTTCCGTTGACTGTAGCTAATGGAAGAGCTGCAATACCAGAGGGAAACACTATGAACAGGAGCAAGGCAAGCAATAGCGAGCAGTAAGTTGCCCTAGAGGCATTCATCCCATGGGTAAACCTCACCAGCTGGGATCAGAGCAATGCCCCCACCACTCACCTCCATCTTTGAAACGAGCAGGAGCTGCTGTTTGATGCGAAGAAAGACAGAATCAAAAGCCAAGTGGTGTGCCAGCTGGTTGAGGCGGCTCAGGGCGGATCGTGACGAGGACAACAGGTTGTGGTTACTTGTTCCTTTTTCCTAACACACACAGAAAACTGTTTACATACAGAAGCCATTAAGCTGCCCACAGAGAAGCTACGTTAACATCCTTCAGAGGTCTTTATTAGGTCATCCTAAAACAAAAGAGCTTTCCTCTGCAACTGCATGGCTTGGTTCCTTTGGGATGCCCTGTTCCAACCAGTTAGTCAAGACAGAAACTGCACACTGCTCCCTGCAGTGCAGAACAAAGAACCAGCATCACATTCCACCATGCCAGGCACCAGCACAGGCCAGACACCAAGACACTTGCAGAGAAGATGGCAAAACTGACTTTTACTCAAAGAGCACAACTGATTCCCTGCATGGAATTAAGCAAAAGTTTTCCATGAGGAGTACCTCTGGAACATGACTATTTAGCAAACGTTAAAGTCAAACATGGAACACTGAAGGCAGAGCTGCACATGCTACAGGTAGATGAAGTGCAGAAGAAATCTGAACATTTTGAGGAAATAAGAGACTCATAACCTTGACTTCACAACCACATGTGACCAATGATGGCAAACATAACTGAGATCAGGAGATAACTGGAGCCATTCTACCCTGTTCACAGATGCACGCCTGAATGATCTTGCAGAATGATAGTTCAGAATGGATATGGCAGCAGAGCGTAGGTGGCAAAGGAAGTCCTGAGAAGCCAGATTGTGGACTCCAGCACTTGAGAAGGTTCCAACACAATCTTCCCAATGTTTTCCGTGACAAAAATCTCCCTCACCTGGCATGTTCACATGATAAGGGCATGTTCACAAAACACAGCCAGGATCTGGGGAGAGATGGAACGAGTCCAGATTCCCTGGGTTTGGACATTTTATCTCTCCACGGATCGCTGTCTGTGTGGAAGACTTGGAACATCGCCCATCAGAAGACTGCAGCTCAGGATGAAAAGTAATCACCCTGTAAGGGGAATCCGGGTTTCATCTACCACCTGTGGACCTAGCAGCACCCCAGGACAGAGGCAGACTCTCCCAGCACCAAAGCTACCTTTAGAGTGTAAAGCGTTTCCATAAGGCTGGCATACTCGGATGGATTCTCCTTCAGAAGGTAATTGTATTCCTGCCAGGGATTCTTGATGGAGCTCTTCTTTTCTGCAGAACTGGTATCCTGAAAGCCAGAAAAACTACAGGGGCTGTAGGAGTCCGAGAGATACTTCCCAGCAGAGGACAGAATCCTGAAAACAAACACACCAAAGTCACCAGCAACATCCTCTGCAGTCAGCACTGTGCTTCTCATGTTGGCCCCAGGATTACTACCACACTTATGCTACTTCAGGAGAGTATTAATTGGTGTCAGACACTAACTACAGCAAACACATCTAGCCTGCAACTCAAAAACACTGAGAAGGAAGAGAGGGCTGTGCTCTCAGGGCACCAGGCAAACACAGAACAAACCCAGCTTCCCACCTTGCAGCCACTGTCTCCTATACGGAGCCCAGGCACTCAAGTCAGAATAAAGCACTTCAAGGTACAAGAGGGTGAGCAGTGCAATGCTTACAAGCAACCAAAAATCTATATGCTGCCTGCGCTTGATGCTCCTCAAGTTACAAGGAATCAATGGATAAGGCACACCTAACACTCACCCCAGTGAAGGATTCCTGCCCCTTCTCACAAGGGAGGGTCAGAATCTTGCCAGTTTGATCTGATGGAAAATTCCCTCCCAACCCCATTTGTGGTATCATTTTGATAGCCAGCCCTGTATCCAAGGGAAAGGATTCTTGTGGCTGTCTCGGGGCACACAACAGTGGAACAGTCCATGACCATTCTCTGACATTTGAGCAGATGGTGAGGGCAGTGGGGGGAAAACCCCAGGCTCTGCTTTCCCTTCACGCACAATGGAAACGCCGTGGTGGCTGTTTTCTCTCAGCTTGGTTCCTGTGCTGACAGCTCACAAATGAATTCAGCAGTGCTCACCTGTTGGCCAGCTGCTGCTCGAAGTCTCCACACTGGTGAAGGAGCTCACCACAGGTAGTAATGATCCTGGGAAAGAACAAGACAAAAAATGCATGTTGGGAGATTTGAGGCAGGTAATGCCAGGATCCCCCCAGAGAACATGTGCTAAGTGATTATAAAATGCAAGAATCAAACCACAGTCCACAGGGGACACATCCATCAACAGTTAATTTGGCTATTCACTGTGTCCATTTATCAACAACCTGCTTTTTTTGCCCAACAGCCTCATCCACATACATACTGCTTCTCATCGTGACTAAGGGTGGCTCCATGTCACTGGGAAAATTCTAAGAGCTGCTGATATTTCAAGCAATAGGACATGCAGCCTTGCTCCAGACAGGGTGGGGAGCCTCACAGCACTTACTGTGCCAGCAGCAACCTGAAACCCAGTCGCCAACACCAAGGCTCCCAGCAGCACTGCAGCCAAGTGAGCACAGCCCTGCAGCCTGCACTAAGCACTTGTGTAAACTGACCCCAGGTAATTCCCTTTGACACTGATACAAAAATCAGTTCTGAGCTGGGCAAAAGCCATTACCGGACAGAGTTTTGGAATGCAGTCCAGTCCTCCTGGAAAAGGGAATCTGACGGGATATCATCCAGCTTACATTTCTTGCGTATAGACTGCAACGTATTTGTAAAGTCAGATGTATATCTGTCACAAGGAATGGAGACAAGCACCAGCATAAGAAAACAGGTTGAGAGCAGCACAACTGCCATGTCCTGCAGTTTGCCTATTCAGCCCTCTACAAAGACCAAGAACCAGGAATATTAAAAGAAGTTCAGGAGAGACACTGGTTCCAGTCCAAACACATGAATGTGAAGAACTGATCAGTCACAGCCCACTCAAGCCTACACCAGAAGACAGGTTAAAACTCAGAGTAGCAGATACTGCGTGGCTATTTGTTTGCTGCATATGGGTTACAAGAAACTCTTCACTCCCACAAGAAGGTCTGAGTAAGACACTTTTATTACCACTGCCCCAATGACACCTCCTAGAAAAGACCAGAAAAAGTTTATAAGGCTACTGCTACTCCAGCATCACTTGGCCCCTACTCCAGGAACACAGCGACAACAATCTCATTAATTTGTTTTCTCAGCTACTCCCCAGATGAGAACATGGATAAAAGGAGAACATTTTGTCTTCCACACCCCCCCTGTTCTTTTCTTAAATAATGCCCATAAGCTGGAGGCATGCACACTGCTATGTAACTGCCTATAAAGAAGGTGAGATCAGAGAGGTGTGCTTCCCTCTTCCCCCGAGGGCACCAAGGCAACAGGTTGATTTATACCTTGTGAGCAGCACTTTTGGTATCAGGAGGTAATGGCTACAGGAACACTAAGTGGGCTGTCAGTGATACTTCAACACAAGAACTTGCAGTGAAACTCACTCTATAGGGTACCTCGCCCTTTCAGGTAGCTTCCTAATGTGAAGTCACTTGTCCCTGTAGGTGTATTTTTCCCCACTGAGATCTACTTTCATTAGCCAAATTTGTCTTTCTTTGTCTCATGCTGGTTTGGGAAACATTTTCTCCTCCAAAAGTACTTTTTAAAAACAAATTTCAGCCCAAGCAGAAAAGAAAACAGCCGAGAAAAGTCTCTAATTTTGCCATTAGAAGCTTCCATTTTCCCCTAAGAAACAGTCACTGCCTCAAGGAAGCAGCAGGATGGAACACCAGATGATTCACATTACGGTTATAGATACTTCCCACTCTCAGCCCTTCTTCATTAGCTACAAAGTCCTTGGCCACAAACTGAGTACTTACTACTCCCTCAGGATAAATAGAGCAGTGTAACTAAAAGCACCTTACTTGGAGAAAAGGGCTTTCAGGGCCTTAAGGAGCCCGCACACTCCCAGTCCATCCGTGAGCTTAATGCAGTTATCGATGGCTCCAGAAGCCAGGATGAAGAGTTTGTTGACTGAATGGTTCAGTTCCTGGACACAGTCAATTACTTCCCAATGCTCCTAAATAACAACAACAACAAAGTTAAGCCCGACTTTCCTTTCAGTGAGTGTCCAGGCGTTAAAGACACCTTGTGTAACACTTGATTCTCCCAGTATCCTCCAAACTTGTGAAATACGTAAGGCAGAACAATGTTGGTTGACCCTCCTGCTAATAAAAGCTGCCAAATCCTATGTTTACCAGGGCTTCAAGGAAAAACAGTTCAGCCAACAACAGAATCTTCTACAAAAAGGACTTTCCTCTGTCCTTAAAATCTACTGAACCTGAAACAGGCTCCTGGTTGACAGTAATATTCTGGTAAAGTCTCCAGCAGTTCCATACAGTGCTGGTTGTTGTGTGAAGAAGGAAGGAGCGACCTCCAACCTGACAGTGCTGTTGAATTAACTTCATTTCTTAAGTTACTTAATAATAAAAAAAAAATATACTGCAAGCAGGAAACATTCCCAAAAAAATAGAGGAGGAAAGAGAGCAATGACAAAGACCCTTGTATTTAGTAGAAGTTTCAAGCCTCCCCCTGTGTAGTTGAACAAAGACATTACCAAGGGCACTGCACTGATCTGAATGAGGAGGTTTTCTTCTTCCAGGTCTCCATACTCGAGCTGATAGGGCTTGTAGGGACCGTACACCGCTTCCACCAGTTCCATCACTTTCACCAGGTTCTGCTCCTCTACAAGGAATCAGTTGTTTAGTCTACAAACGGATGAATTGCTACTAAAGCCCTGCTTCAAGCAACCTGCAGCAGTTCCTTCAGTTGGAGCCCACTGCCTACACAGCCCTGGAATGTTGCTCAGCAGCTTCAAGTCTCATCTACACAGATTTTGCTTATTTATTTAAAATCAAGGTTATTATCTCTACCTGCTTCCTAAACCCAAGATGTTCTACCTCAACAAGTGCCTCAAGAAAATTATCACTCACTGCTCTACAACAGCCTGGGTGATAAAAATCTATTAAACATTCCAACCTACAGTGGAAGGGAAGGAGTGAAGCCATTTGAGAAGTAAAACACATTACTCCCACACCTTCAAACAGGAGCAATCTCATTTATCAGGAGGCCTGGTTAATACTTAAAATTGACACTAACTCAATTCACTTGGCACTTCTACTTCATGGTGTTCCTCAACCACAGCTGAAGGTGAAGCATGAACTCAGTATTTCAGTGCCATCCTGTTGAGCAGAGCTGCGAACCCAAACGAAAACCAGGTCTGAACCACCATTTCTCAAATCAGAGCTGGACATCAGCTGTTACTGTGAAGCTTTGCCAAATTCAAACTCGCAGCAAACCATAATTAGTTTGAATCCTGGACAGAAGGAAAAATCTTTATGCCTCAAGGACAAACAAGCAATGGAGCAGGTTGCCCAAAGCCTGGGCTGCTTCCGTGCCTGGATGTTTTCAAGATCAGACTGGGCAATACCCTGAGAAACATGGTCCGACCTCGTAGTGGGCCTTGCTTGGTGCAGGAGGTTGTACTAGACCATCTCCTGAGGTTCCTTCCAGCCTGACTTATCCTGTGAATCACAACTGAACCCTCCCCTCACATACACATATGTAGGAACTGGTTTGACTCTGTTCTGCTGAGTCACCTGCCTTTCCATTCTTGAGATACTTCTTTTGCTAAACACCTTACCCCACAGCAAGAGATGGAAATGAAGGTTTATTGGGGTTTTCTTAAACACACTCTGACAGTAGGGCAGCAGCTGTCTTCCTATTCCACCATCTTCTAGAATGTGACTCCATTTTTCCAAGTCCTTTTTAATAATTTCTATCATGAACCACAAATTAAGCTAAGCCAAGGATAGAAAATTACTGTCAAGAGTATACAAAGACAACAAAACCAGACACAATGACAGTCAGACTCCCTGAAATTGCCCGGTAATCATAATTTACATGATCAAGTAAGAATCTGGGTTGAAATAGCTCAAGACAATGGTACGAGGAACCAAACACAGGAAACACAGCATTAGGAATGCTCCATTAGCTTTAATTTAGGATTTTCCCTTACCCAGTCTTTGAAGGGACCCTAGGAGAATAATAAAGGACTATAAATAGCCAACAGTTCAAATGAGGCATAAACTTATGTAAACACAACACCTCACTACATTGTGGGCATTATTCATCAAGTCATGACCAAAACAAGATGACAGAGGGTAAGGAAAGCACAGGTTAGACTTTGAATCAAGCACCCAGGATGCTGCTAGGGAATAAACTACCAGTGGTTCAGAAAAAGTATCTGGTCTTGCATTTTCACCTGATTAACACATAAGCCAGTAGCAACAGAGAAACTACAAAATAAAACTTCAACATCCAATGGATGCAGCTTTCAAGCAGGTTTTCTCTTGTTTAGCAAGGTGTGACTTAATTCCAGGAAACTCCTCAACTTTAATGCTTTGTAATCTTTCACAATGGGTTTCACAGATAGCTTCCCTAGAGACATTTCCTCATCCATTAAGCAGAGGAAATAGTAATGCTCATAAAAGTGCTAAACATTATTTACCATGACAACCATGTACAGGTACAGACACACAAAGGTGCAAATGTCATCGGTCAATACCACAGAAGAGAATCCCTCCTTCCGTGTAAAACTAAATTAAATCCCAAATGGAACTTTACAAAGGAGTTGATGAACAGAATGACAAAACTCAGTGCAAGAGCCTTACTCAGGTTTGGTAGCATCGCCACCTCCAGCCCTTTTGCGAAGTGGACGGTGGCATCATAGAGCTCCAGCAGCTTATTCAGCTTGGTTTCTTGTCCTGTTCTCTCTATGGCAGTGCTGAGGCAGACAGGGATGGAAGGCACCAATGCTCCCAGAGTCTGGATCAACAACACAGTCACAACTTCATGGGGATTCCTGAAAACCTGTAACAGCAGAAGAGCTACTAAGCAAAAGTGTGTTATCCCAGAGGAACACGATTGGCAGAAAGCAGCAGATGGCTTCCACAGAGAACCCCCAATGTACAAACCACCTCTATCAGCATAGGAAACTGTGAAGACAGGTACAGGTGAAACCTGAAATCAGCAGCACACAGGCACTACAGTGATTCAAAAAACACACCTGGTAGAAAGAGGCACTTCAAAACAGAACACTCAGTTTACACAGGTGTGTGTGTAAAAACACATGTATCCCTAAAATACGAAGGAATTGTACTATATCATGAGCCAAGTTACTGGTGAGATAGGCAGAAGTCCATGCTGGAAAGGTCAGAAAGACTGTAATCAGCTGAGAACGTTTATTTACATGCACCACCCTCAACTCCAACACAAAATGGGTTACAGCCTTTGATGGGAACTTTTTTGCCAGCTTGTCTCTGTCATTTGCTTTGTAAGCTGGGACCAATGTGAAAAAGGTCCAAGAACTCTCCAGAAAGCAGATGCAGCACAGGAGACTGAGTGAGATGAGCTTTGCCCCGGGTGCCATTTCTCTCTCCCAACCAAAGAGCATCTGCTACAATGTAAGCTGACATCTGACCTGTAATTCACATCGAATCATTAGGCAGAAAAAATACATTTCAAGGACACACTCTGCTCCTCTGCAGCACAGGTCCAGCACTTGCACCAGGCTCCATAACATGAAGATAAGAATCTCCTACCCTTCATGGATGAAAAGCCTCTGTGAAAGGCTCAAGAGTATGAACTTCTTTCTTCATTTCACTGAAGGACAACAACTTTTTTGGATCCTACATTACTCTTGGCAGGAAAAACAGGTACATGGATTCAAGGGGTGATAGCAGAAGCTCTCAGATATCTTCCACCAGTGACATGGATCAGTCTAATATGGCCCTGAGGGCTTCCTCCAGGCCAAGTGATAAAGCAATTCAGGCATTTCAAATGTCTTGCAACAGAACACATTTGCAACACCAACAAATTAGTTTTAACTTAAGATACAGATGAAAGTGATAGAGCAGCTTTAATGCCAATAACACAGCAACCTTGCTGTTGGTGGAACACCAGAAATCAGATCTTGTCTGCAAGAGCTGGACAAGAAACAGAAAGCAGGTTGCAAGCTTTGTCCTGCATTGGTAAGGCAGAGCACAACTCAAAGGGTGCGCACAGACGAACTACTCTGAGCTTTGTGACAATTAGGAGTGTGCTCAGTCCTGTTGTTAACCTAGCATCAAATAGCCACTGCACCTGTGTTGCCCACTGGAGCTGCGAGTGCCAGGTCCCAAGGAGTGTGTCGTACAGTTCAGTTAACTGGCGATTTAAGCTTAAGTCACTCTGGCAGAGATCCTGCCATGCTGCCACCAGCTGCACCTGCAGAACAAGAACCATTCTAAGAGGAGAACTGACAGTCCACAGATCCAGATACTGTTATTTCAGACCGAGAACTTGCCATTTTCAGCACTTCTGCTAACACACAATGCCCACCCTCGCCCCTCTCCCCAGACTGCAGCATAGCATTTTGTTATAATTCAGCACCACAGAAGGAAAAGACTTTCAGCACGAAACTAGAGGCTTCTTAGTTGATACAAAGATTTAATTAACATTGGTATTTTACTCATAAAATGAGCCTGTAACCGATACCTCCACATAATAGTTGAAATACTTGGCAAGCCCCAGCCTTGAACTTAATCCTCAAAAGTCACAGTCATGAGAGAAATTTGAGGATCAGGTTATGGTCACAGCACTGTCTGGAATTCCAACTTTTAATCTTACTTGAAAAGAGTTTACAGAACTCAGCTGCTGGCAAGTGGCAGCAACAAAGTTTTGCTGACATGGCCGCATCCAAGAAAAGCAAAGCAAAACTATACAGTGCAGAGAACTGAAGCAGAACCCACATATCCTCTGTCTAAGCAGGAAGAAACACACAGCCCTGAAGGGAGACTTACTCTTGAAACATAGGGAGTAACTAAAGCTATTAAGAGCCAGACAGAGAAGTCAGTATGAAATACAGAGAACAGGTTCCATCCTCCTTCGAATAGACAAAATACATGATGTAGCAGCTCCCCCTACGGTCCAAGCCAAGCAAGAAGTCAAGTTTTTATTGCTCCATATTAAACGATTATCCAGATACTGACCTTGTGACATTTA
>JANHGB010021414.1:0-26720 GCA_026283785.1 Coracopsis vasa | reverse complement strand
GGAATCACACTAAAATCAGGTTCAATTCACCACTCAGCTGCATACATATGAGTTGAGCTAGACACTTAGCAGGTCGTTTGTGCACTCAGCTGCAATGATAAGTTACCTTTATACAAAGGCATTCTTGAAAACGTTGTCCTAAAGCTGGTGCCAGGCCTGAGCTCATGCTGTACACAGTGCTTCTGTCTCAACTGCATTCTGTCTGCCCTCCCATGCAGAAGCTCACACTCATATAAAGTGAGATTTTGCAGTAAGACTGTCAGCAGAGAACTGCAAATACTTTCAGGAGTATTTCTGCATGTCTCAGTTATGTATTTCACCCATATATATTAACAAAAATAAACGGCTGTTGAGGAAATTAAGAAAAGCATTCCCATTTAAATGTGTGTCATGTCCAACGAAAGCACAGGGATGGAACCAAGCTGCAGTTTTCCATTTCTGTCCATGAGTCAGAATATGCAGAAAGTCTGGGCAGAGTCATATGACTGCATTAGTAAGTAAACTGTGATGGACTCAATTCTGTGCTACTGTATTAGAGAAAAATGCCTGTAGCTAAAACTATTCACAGTTTTAGGGTCAGCCAACAAGAAAGGTAATTTTTTTTGTCTTGCTTAGCAAGGCAAACGTTATTGTTAGCAGACAATGAAAGCTCATTTTTTCCACCAACTGAAAAAGCGATAAATAGCTCATTTAGGAATTCAAAGATAATAAATGTCTGGTTACCTGTTCTGCCTTCAGTGTCAGTTCAATAAAAATCTGCTGTAGCTTTTCGTTAACGAAGTTGATGCAAAACTGTTCAAAACCATTTTTCTATAGAAAAGGAAACAACTTAAAAATTAGTCTCATGCTTTATATGCAGTTATTCTTAGTTCTTATGCTGACAATAAGCTTCAAAGAAACACTGTCAATGACGGATGGGTTGCTGACTTTATAGACATTCTGCGTAATCTCAGATCTTTTAAGATCACTGACCTAGTTTCTTTGAACTTTCTTCCATACTTTGTGTTTATTAAGTGAGACATTACCAGTGAGAACTCAATGTTCAGGAAGCTGGGTTGGGTTCTGGCCACAGGATTTGTTTGGGTTTTTTTGTGGTTTGGATTCTTTTTTGCCTCTAAATAAAAAACTCTCCCAGGTCAGATCAGCTCAAAGCCCGAGTATTGCACTGCCTTACCTGGAATATTTCAAAGCCATAAATATCAAGGACACCGATATTATATTCTTCATGGTCCTTCTCCATAGCTTTATTAATAGACTAATAAAACAGAAACAAAATGTAAACCAAAGCATAGTTTATACATTTAAAAGAGATATTCATATCCTTTAATATTTATATAAAAATATTGTTTATTTAAAAAGAGCATATTTTAATGAAATACAAATATATGTAATAGGGTATTTTACTTTCACTTTTAAATTGAGTGTTATTAGCAGGTAGGAAATAAAGAGTACACCACCCTGTTTTCCAGGTTAGTGAGCCTTTGGATCTACTGTTCGTAAAAATCTTTTCCCTGTGGCGTAACTGGCTCAGTTAAAAAAAAAAAAAAGGAAGCCAACAAAAAAAGAACAGCTTTAAGTGTGATACTTGATGCATTTTGCAGGTGGTACCATGAATCTTTTCACCTATTTCTGTATTCCCCTAATTTGCAGTCTTAGTGCTCATCTGAAAATAATCCACTACTTAGGAGAAAGTAAGACTCGGAGCAGGATGGATGCTGACAGAAAGAAGATGTCAGTGTCATATGGGACAGCTGTGGCAGGACACTGTAAATATAGTGCTGAAAGCACTGCTCATTTGCCTCAAAGAATGTGTAGCACTTGTTATATTGTGCCTTGTATATGATACCTGTGGTCAGGCTCCCATTGTCCTGCTCAGTGCTGCTGCTAAGGTTTAGGCAAGGAAACAGACTGAGTTAAAGAAATGACAGACAAGAAAAGTACTGCAAGAAACATTCCTAGTGTATTTCTCCTTTGTTTTGATATTTCAGTAGGTTCAAGCAAATCCAACTTACATCCACCAAGTAATCAAAAACACGGGAATGAAGGGCCTTGGCCAGTGCATCCCTGGTGTAACAGGCTTGTTCCACATTTAACGTTACATTAATGGACTCAGATTTGCCTCCCCACTTGCTGTCCATCTGTCTACTGGTCAGTTTTTCCTTTAGGCGCTCCTGGTTAATTCCCAGGAGAAAAGCAGGGAAAGCCAAAACTGCAAGAAAGATCGGGGTTACTGGATTATGACTCACAGACTAAAACAATACAGAATGAAGTGGGAAAAAAATAGCTATATCTCTAATAACAATCAGCAGTAACAAACCTCATGGGGCAAGCAACTTAAAAAGAGGTGGGATTTATGTCTTTAAAATTTCCTTAATTCCCCCAAGGTCATTTTCAATTCTTTACTTATATGGATTTCAATTAAGATAAACCACCTTGAAGTAAATTAGTTATTTCTGTACCTTTAGTCCTTCAAATGTATAATGTACATAGTTTTGAACTATGTGGTTCAAACAAATTACTCCCAGGGAAGATGGAAATGAAACACAGAGCTCACACATTAAATAAAAATTGACACAATTAAAAATTCTTTGTAAAATCATGAAATGCTTAAATTGCAATAAGAAAAATGCTATCTGCTTCTGAATATTCTCTCCCTTTCTTCTTGTAAATTAAGATATTACAAAGAGTTTTCAACTGCCTTGCCATTTATTTGGTTTTGTTTTTTTAATCCCGTACTCTGGCGGTATATTGCAAATTCTGGTTTTGCTTGTTTAAAAAAAAAGCATAAAAATACATCTGTGCAATAAGCAGCCACAAATCTAGTACTCTTTGCATTCTTAACACATGGTGCTGGTGTTAGCTGCAGGTGCCACACACCTTAAGGAATGGAAAATGAGAAATAGCTTAAAAGCAAATGGAACTAGCTCCCAAGGGCAGCTCTCGGAGTTGGTATTGCACCTCCACTAAATCACACAATCCTCTAACAGTGTTTCCTCCATGTTCCATTGCTTTCAGATCTACTTTACTAGTGTGAGGAGGATGTAAAATAATCACTGAGGCAGCAGCCACTTGTACTTCACACATCTGCAATGCCACAGCGATTTTGCTAAAGCCATTAGTACATTAATCCAAAATCATTTTAAAAACTTCACATAACCACCAGCTCTGAAATCTGATTTATTACAATCAGAAAGCAGACTAAATTTATTGTAGAGTACTAGGAACCACATAAAGAATGAAGGTTGAGTCACTGGCAACATCTCTGGTAACTTGCTGAGAAATCAGGTTGCAGAGTACATAGAAGTCAAATATCATATGCTTTAAAACTAAAAAGAATGTAGGTAATTATAGACCAAATATGCTCAACATTTACAGTAAAGATACCAGAATAAATACTTAGCCAATACTACTGTAAGAATTTGTAAGAATCGCTACACACACCTGAGAAACTCTTCCTTCTTAGTGCTAATGATTTACTACAAAGAAAGAATAGATGGACATGACTGGTCCTAACTTGCCATTCTTAAGATGCCTGATTATTTTCCCTAGTTAGGGACCATAGAATTACCACCTAGAAATTACTATAAAGCAGGATATGCATGGAATTGAAAAAATGATCCTCAAAGAGCCATCAGTAGCATTCTGTGGAATAGCTTTAAATATAATCTGTGAAGAAAAGCTGAAAAAGGATAGGTTCATGTCGTCGTTTTCAGAAAGCATAAAGCAAATCTTTCAATACAATGCAAGTGTAAAGAGGGATGGTCTAAATCATTTTCTGCAGCCAGGAAGAAACAAGTAGTATTTAGCATGATTTGCAACATGGAAAATTTAGAATAAATAATGAGATTTTCTTTCCCCAAATGTTAATTATAATCAAGGACTGTAACAGACAGTAATCACTAGCAGTTTTAAAGAAGTATTTATCTAAGTGTTTGGCAAGAATGGTCTGTCTAGATTTGATTCTGACTCAGAGTATGGGACCAGGGTTTTTGGAGTCTTGAAGAATGGCCTCTGCATGTTTTTCTGCAGTTGGCTATACAATAACAAGAACCCTATTGACCAAATTCTTAGAACTTTTTATTATTTCAGACTTACACAAAGCATGACTTATCAGTGGTCTTTCATTGTGTTTTATCTGTCATGGCTATCCAGGCTATAAATGCTTTATTATTTAGTTGGTTAGGACAAACAGCAAACTGGGAGGAAAAATGTAAAAGAGAAATGAACCCAACTCTTAACTTCATAATGCAGAAATTGTACTAGACATCGCTCTTTCTTCTCTGGGATTTTAAAATGCAGTATGTTTATGACTAAGTTCTATATTCATTCTATCTGCTATTTTTTTCAATGTATTATTCAGATACTACTTCTGTACTTTTATCCCAGCGAGCAAGAAAAATACGGTGTACATGGCTCATCACAAAAATCCATTCACATTTACCAACTTATTCTCAACTGCTGTCTTTTCCGTTTGGTACTTTTTGATGCAGCGCTCAGTTATCTATCTCGTCTAGCTATGTCCTGATTCCATTAAATGATTGAATACTGTGATTCATATGGAAGCACAGTAACTCATTTGGAATCATAAGGCATACAAAAATTCCTATACTTTTATTTGGCTGTATAAAAAACCCACAAAATGTTGCTCTTTGTGTTCACTTATTATTCTCTCAAATTAAGAAATTAAGGTTAAAAATGACTAATTTTTATTCCTCTGTGTTTTAAAAGAAATAGCAGGAGAGTACTAATGCAGCTGAGAGGGAAGTTGACTAGATGATATACTTTATTCATATTTAACCTACCTAAAACTAAGCAAAAGCAGTTTTCCTAAACATAATGACCATTCCGAAGGAAGTTAAGAGAACAGATCGATATGTATAAGCTGCTACATATGTTGTGCTTATCCACTCTTGTCCTTAAACTATCAAGATAACATAAAATCTACATCAGATGCAAGGTATAAATCATGACAAAAATGTTGAAAAATCAAGATCAATCATCTTTCAAAATGTTACTGATGTGGGCCTAGCTAATATAAAACAGCAGCAGGAAGTATAGGATGCCAAGACCGTGCACTGTGGATAGGGAAATAATAAATAGTAGATGTAACTAAAACATCTACACAGTAACTACACAGTAGATGTAACTAATAAGGAGGTACAGGTTAAGAGCTTTGCAAAAGGAAACAGAACTGTAGTATGCAAATTCTGAATGCCAATTCAATTTTGAATTTCTGTTTTTAAGGCACCTCTTCTGGATGCATGTACATATATATGTATATGCCTGAGCACTGACTGTATACCTGACACTGGAGATACTCCACAAGTTGATAGCTGCTTGCACATGAGAATGAGGTCAGACAAACCACATCCAAAATGGGTATTTTTATGAATGTGTGGTAATGCATTGAAAGGAGCAGAATTCAAGCTTGCTTAAAGCATTTTTCACAATTTTTACTATTTCATACCTCAAAGGCTGGAAAAGGATTTCTTTAATTCAAAATTGCACTCCTGTTAATTCAGTGGCATTGTACAAGGCAAAACAGGGGCCCCACTAGCATTGCTTTTGGAATACAGTCTACATTAGTAGCCTTGCTCTGTAAGAAATGATGCACTGTGTTTGGATAAGCAGCTCAAGACTGAAGCTCACTTTATGCCATCTGGGCTTCAGCCCATTGCTACTTCTGTAAGAGTTTCCAAAGGTACTTACATTCCTCACTCTCTACTCCTGCATAGTTGCCAACTTCTTTGAAGCTGATATTTCCCAAATGCAGTATTCCTGCCACTATCTGCAATACCAATGCCTGTTCCTCTGCAAAGATCCCAATCACACTCATGGCATGCTGCAAAATAAAAAATGATTGGATCAGTTGAAGGATCTGTTCAATGACTTCTGTCATAGAAGTCCCTCTAAAATATTGACATTAAAAATCTGGGTTTTTCAAAGCAATTCAAATTCTTAAGGCAACTGAATTTCAATACAGCCTGCACTGAAGTTTCAAAAGGTACCAGCTGTCCTACTTCAGCATTTCTGTAATTTTCTAATTAAAGCATCTAAAACACCTAAACCATTTAGAAGACGTTAGCAAAAGAAACTCTGGAAAAAAATTAAAAGTTACTAAAACCACAGGCACCAGCTCTTATGTGTCACACTAAAAATAAATATTTTCATAGCAAAATAGACAATGAACTTAAGAGACAATGACTTTATTCCTTCTACACAGACAGCTCATCTACTGAGACCAAGAATTGTGAAGCTGGACTGAATGACTCTAAAAAGCAGCACGGTCTGCCTTGTTTAGGCTGTGAATTTCAGCAATTTACTAGAAAATAATCCACAACAAGATTGGGGTTTGGAGCCTAAAGTATGTGTAATTTAGAATGTCTTCTCAACTGACTAAAGTGAAAACCTAAGCCACGCGTTTTGTGCAGGCTTGTTAAGCTGCAACATAGGACCTCTTCAGGGTAACATGTCCCAAACAATAAAATATAGTTTAAGTCATACCTACATTAATTTTTCATTCTCCCATTAATACATCAATGTCTTTGCTACAAATGAACAGTAAAATGGACATACATCAAGCACTATGCAAATCATAATGTAAGAACAACTCACCAGTGTTTCTTGGAAATCTGATTTGTCATTAATATCATCAACCTTGTAGGACCCAGAGAGGCTTAGATAATAATAGTAGTCCATACCGGTAATGCCAAGACTGCTTTTTTGTTCTGAGGAGGCCCCTTCAATTAGCTGCAGAACAGAAATCCCCGAAATAGGTGTCATACAAGGATCTTTAGCAAAGATGGGACAGGTTGGAAACAGGTGTCTGAGCCTGAAATTACTGGGAGGGACAGTGCTGTGCCAGGTTACGTATTCTTCCTGCCCTTTGTTAATCGTTTAACCCAAAAGACCAGATTTTCATTCCCATTCCCACAAATGGTTTAGTTCTAACTTCCACATCTAGTAAAAAGCAAAGCCCATGACTGACTTGAATGCCTTCCTTAACTCATACAGTTACGACAACATGGGCTTTTGCATCTGCAATGTCATATCTAAATTCTCAGGAGCATCATGTTTTCCATGCCTACTGAAAGTAGGCAGAGTTGAAAGAACATCCTGAAAAAGCATTATTTGTGACTCTAATTGTGAGACCAAGTATCCTCTTTGCCCATTATGGTATACATTCAGCAAGCTTTGAACTGCTCCAATGCTATGTTGATTTGAAGCATGGCTCAAATCACACCTCTTTGCACCATTTAGGCCAACAGGGCCAAGGCTAAATAACAGAGTAGTTAAAAAAAGGTTCTCATACTCTCAATGATGCCAGAGAAGTTCCTCAGTCCTATGTAAAATCTACACAGCTGTGTACAGATGTGGCTGCACAATAAGAAGGAATGAACAAACTAACCAACCTCAGAAAAGAATTTGAAATATTGAAGTATTTTTGTTCTGGAGCTGCAGGCAGCTAAGTAGGTCTATGTTAGTTGGTGACTTAACAAGCTGTCAAGTTTCCTGGTCATGTCCAGATTACCTTCTGCTGTGTGCATTCAGTAATCTCACTGTGTTGAGCATGACTTTTCAATCAAAAGGAAAAACTTGCCCTAGTTATTTTAAATACCTGGGAAAGGACCTATACATTCCTGACCTGGTAAAAAATGTGAAAACTCCTCTCTCCAGGATTCCTCATTACAACTCGAGACTTTTCCAGTAGGAAGTTGGAGATTTTCCCTCCATCTGGCTCTCCACCTGGGCTAAACTGGATTTCAAAGTATTTGCCCTGCAATAAATAATTAGAGCTGTTGAATGATTAGTACATACAAATGAAATCACACACTTGTATGTTACTACAAGGAAGCTTACTAGGATATTTACTCTTTATGGATACAGTGACCCAGCTGCCTCAAGGTATAACCTAAGCTTGGATTCTTGAAGGCAGTACTTGAAGTACTGCCTATCTTTATGCATTTACACAGCACTAGACTCAGAATAATACATCATGTTTTAATGCAAATGTAGAGAGGAAGTCAGTGGCTTCTTTTAGCTGCTGAGACTCCTGCTTAGTGTAAAGGAAGCCATAAGGCCCACCTATGCAGGAAGTAAATTGAACAGATTTACAACCAATGGCAAGTATAACATTCTGCTTGGAAGGAAGGTAAAGCAATTATCTTTTTCTTCCAGGCAGGATATTAATTGCACTAACACTCATATTGGCAGAAGAACAATTCTTAGGTTTGTAAAGCCTATGTATAACTTAAAACAGAACCTATAGCACATTATCTAGTGAACAGTCATTTCACAATGATTTTGACTGTTTTATATTTGTACAATAGACAAACTGAAGAAAATACCTACTACTTTCTATACATACTAGTAAAGGCCCTTCCCAACAAACAACTACAAGGGTGGTTTCATCTATTTAAAACAAAACAAAATAAAACTCCCTTATCTTCTTTTGTATTTTTTTTCATGTGTTACTGCATCTATTTTGCTGACCTGGAAAACTGCCCACTTTGTTGCTGATAAATTATTTGTTTGCAGACTTAACATTCTATAAATAAATTGACCAGTACATATTGTAAGACAACCAAATGCACAACCTATACAGAATGAAACAGATGCCTCTTAACACCATGCTTCAAAACACACTTTATATTTTATTTAATTTAATTCATTTGTAATCAATTTATATTAGACTCCTGAACAGTCTCTCTGTAACAGAAGTTCAAGAATAATATAATTTCTACAGTAGAAGGACTTACAAATCTGCTGGAGTTGTTGTTCCGTACAGTTTTTGCATTCCCAAAAGCCTCCAGTAAAGGGTTGGACTGCAGAATAATATCTTTAACATGCTAAAATTTCAGGAAAAGCAGAGAAATAGAGATTCAGAAATGGACATTTTAAACGTTCTTAAATATTTTCCAGAAACCCATGACATCTGAGTTATATATTAAAAAGCCAGAACTCCTGCATCTGTAAGAAACCCTCTTGATCAGCTAAGGAATCAAATCTAACCAGGTTTTTTTCAGAGCTTCTAGTTCCTACTTTTTAAAGAAAAACCTACAAAACTGAACAAACTGCCTACAGAAACTGGTCCTTCTGTTCATTGCTCTGCCAAACAACACAGCCAATAAATTGATCTGTTTTTTCACCATCTTGATTTTAAGCAATTTCCTTCTTACACATGAGCATTTAAATCTTTCGGGGGAGGGCCTGGAACCACAATCAACAAAGTTAGAGCAGCATGAAATATAGCAGCCTGCAGGTGCTTCAGCAGTCTGTTTTGGGATCAATAATGCTGCTATTTAGTTGTCTCAGAAAGCAACTAGGTATGTTACTATTGTCTCTTCATCTGATCCTAGGAGATGGAAGTATGGACAAGAGATTAGGTTTGGAACAAACTCAATGCCTGCTGGGTTGTGAAGAGAAGACCAAATTTTATCTCAAAAGAAATGCTCAAGGCAACTTATCAACTTCATCAACCGGTACTTGGGAATCACTAGGAATATTTTTTTATTTTGTACAAAAAGCCGGAATCTTTTAAACAAATATTTACTTAGAAAATAGGATTATACTTATTCCAGAAATAACACAATGCATGCTTTCTCTGGGTCATTCTCTTGGTTACTGAATTATTCTCTGCAATGTTCCCAGTATCACTATTGCACAAAACTAAGCAGGAAGAACATAGTCAACATCAGAGACTGCAATAAAGCAAAAAACTAACAGTAAGCACTCAAAAGAGTGGACTGGCAAATGCTGCTACTACCTACCTACCACTGCCTGTCAGCCAATGTAACATCACTAAGGGAATTTTTACAGCTAATTCACTCAATTAGCTTTAGCTAATAGATTTTGATAGAGCAGACATTGGTAGTATAGCTATTAACAAAAGCATCTATTTGTTCTTTCAGCAGACTTTCAGGTTCTCTTTTTACTAGATAACCTCAAGAAACAAGATGATACTCCTGCTGCTGGCTCTTTGATGTATGCATACAAATCAGAGCTTTTATGGAAAGAATAGAACCCCAAAAGCCACCTCAGTGTTCAAGAGAAAACAAACAACACAGGAGGAAAACCCTGCACATCTACTAAGAGGAGGTTGATTCCTGTTCTTAATATGGTTAAGAACAATAATTACAGTACCTTTACCCCTTAACTTTAAATAAATAAATAAATGAAATTGCTTGTAGAGATAATTCTGCAAAAGAGCTACAGATCTCTCAGCAGAGCTGATGCTGTGTCTGTGGGTTTTTCTCATACAGCTCTCATCACATAGGCAGCCCAGCAAGCAAGCAGGTCAGTGTCCACTTCAGCTATCTCTGCTATTGAGGGCTTGTAAGTATTTCTAGCTGCTCAACCACAAGCTTCTTCAGTAGAGTGCGCCATATTTGCCAAGACATACTCTTGTCATACAACCTCCAAAGTAAACCTTTATAGACTATGCTTAGGCTTCAGTATTACTCTATATCAACTCACCTGTACCTTAGGGCCACCTCCTGAAATTTTGGAGATATAACTCATGATATATTTAGCTGCTACAGTCTTTCCAGCACCACTTTCCCCACTACAAAAAAAGGAACACAATAATGTACCTATTAGTTTTTCAATAAATCTAGAATGGAGTAATTTGAGGTTTATCCTGTTCAACCAAGACTAGGTACCTTACCAATGAATAATAATAAATATACACCATATTTACATCAGGTAACCCAGTAATATATAGACAGTGGTACAGCATGGTAGCATGGTCCTTGGACATGTTTGTGAATAAATAATTTTTAATACATCATCTTGCATGGACACCAGAATCTCTATGGGACTTCACAGTCAGAGAACTATGTAAATTGAAAATATAAACATACTTAAACCAAGATGCTGAAAAAAGGAACAAGTGTGTTAAGAACTCAATTCCCACCTAAATTTCACGGGATTTCAGATCTCAGCCTAAAAACTCATTCAAAAATCCAAACTTTGAATGCCATGCCAGGCACCTACTTCATTTCACGAGTCTTTTGTTTTAGGTGTTCCTGAATGAAATAATGAGACATTATTAATCACATCCTGAATGACGGAAGAACTACCTTCCTGTTCCTATGCCTCTTGATGCAGGGTACAAGAAGTCTTAATATTCCGTACTAGCTTTCACAATTCCTTCCTTCCGTTATAATATTTCATTTCAATGGTGAATAATGTTTCCAACAGCAGTAGATTTGCCTTCTTGCAATTAGTAAGCTTTGCAAGAGGGAAAGAAGATTGGCATGCCAGACAATCCAACCTCATGCTTTACTTCATACCTTAAAGGTAACTTCATTTCAACAGAATTCCTCTAGACTGACTTACATCTTGGTCCAAGTCAGCTTTGACGTTAATGAATTTACCCTGACCAGGAATAACTACACTAATGCAAAACACAACATACAGATGTTGCTCCAGTGACAGATATCTGCAATGGTTTTTTTGTTGATTAGGTTTTTTTTTTCCTTTGTGTGAAAATCTCTAAGCTCCTCAATAATTTCAGTGAATGTTGATTCTTCTATCCCACACCTACTTGTTCCTGGATATGGATCAAATGCACATCTTTTCCTGCACAAATTTTAGCTACATTTGCCAGAGAAACATCAGCACTTCCTGCACAGGAAAAAGACTTGCTGAGAATGAACAACTCAGAGCTCCTTATCGGCATGAGTAATGGAGCCATGGCCAACGGTTTAATTCTGAAAAAGCTCCCCAAACTGCCAAACTCTAAATATTATTTTACGTCTTTAAAACTTCCAAGAGTACAGAAATACTGAAAGGCTCTTCCCCTCCCTACAACCACATCGTTTTCATGCTTTTTTTTTTCTCCTGACTGCAGTTTCACAGATCAAATGGAAGTTGAAAAGGTGAAAAAAGTACTTCTTGATCATCTCATCTGTGAAGCGTAGACCACAATGCTTATCATTCCAAATCACGAACTCATGTTCCCAAGCATTAAGAAGACTGCCTATATTATTGGGTGTCTGCTATATTCATAGGGACAGATGAGTCTGATGGATGGCAAACTCCATTTAGAAGTTCAGAACAGCAATAGTTCGGTAACTAAAATAACATTTCTTCAAAATTTGCTTGCAGCAAATTGCTCATCCTATTATAAAATGACACAGACCAATCTAAACCAAATCACACTCTTGAGTTCATTTATGCAGTGTTCTGCTGAACACAGAGGAGGATCTGGGACCAAATACCGAATTGATTTGATCAGGTATTATTTATCACTCAGGAAAAATGTAACACATTTGTGTAAGGTCTTCTTGGATGCACAAATTATCCTCCTTTGTTCAAATTAAGCATAGCTTGTATTTCTCACTCCCTAGTGTCTGTCATGGAAACTGACCTGGAATAATAGAGTTCCATTTTATTGTTAGTCTCTGTTTTTATATAAGTGATCTCTATATTAAATTACCTTGGCCAGACAACTGCCTTTGAGAGTTTGCTTTAGATTTGTGCATGCATACACTTATTCTTTTTTATGCTTTTATTGATCAGAGACCAGTAAATTGCTCCAATTAAACTAGAATAAAACAGGACGATGCATAATTTATGAACCAAAGTAACTTTATCTGATGGGATAGTATCTTGCCCCCAGTAAAGCTCAGGTATAGCAGGGAAATCATGGCATTCCTGCCAAATGGTTCTCATAGAGAAGCTTTTTCACATACATTTTACTGCTCTTCTGCTAATAAAACTATTTTAAGAAGATGTAAGAACCACTTTCTAGCTCGGTAGTTTTAAGTATGTTGGAAGCATGGAGGATTTATAAGGTTGCAAAAATATCACAATGGCTTAAAACTAAATGGATTTTATACTGACATTTTCTCAAGACTTTTCTTACTACAAATAAAACAATCACTAACAAAATAATAAATAATTCTTTGAAAAACACTGTTTCTTCTAGCACTATTTGCTACTTCAAACAAATGACATTTTGATCAGAAAGTCAATTAACACTTGGCTGAAATCAGAGTAAGACTACAAATACAGAAGGGAAATTTCTTGCTCCTTCCTTCCCTTGCTTCCAGAGAAAATACAATCAGCGATTAGAGAAGTAAGATCAAGCACATAGCCGCCTCCTTCCCTCTAAAGTTAATTTTCTGAGTGACATCTAATACAGTATCCCTGGCTGAAGAACAATACAAGTAATACTTATCTATATCACCAGGACAATGCAGAACTGTTAATAACAGATATTTATAAAGAACTCTTGGTCCTGTAAGAACACTGCATAGGTAAAATACTCTGGTGTGTTTGGATAAGCTTTTTAGTTTGTTTACATAGAAAATTTACTTTTTCTAATTATGTTCAGAGAAACCCCAGTAGCAGAACTTCAGTGAAATATTTTTCCCTTCTGAATTGGAGCTTTTACCTAACTTTTGGTACTGCATTAGACTTACGTTCTACCCCTTTCTCATGAAAATTCTACCGTATTTCCAGTTAAGATTCTGTGCAGATGTTTTAAACTGATCAGTCATTTGAGTCCTCTAGAAAGCACAGATACAGGAGCTGGCTAGAAGTCTCACATTAAATTTTGAACTTAACAGATTTAAGACATATGTAAGTTGTTCACTAAAAACAGTTGAGGTGGTAAATGATCTTTCCACGAACATAGATTTGTAGCACTTATGTTGCATTGTCTTTTCAGGTATGTAGTCATCATATTGTAACCAAACATTGCCACAGGGATGTCAAATGTAAACTAAAATTACAAACAAGAAGGGCTGAAGAAATCCTTTAAAGCAACTGCAACTTCCTGGCAGAGAATCGCAGAACGAAAGTGAAAAATAAAGTCCTTAACTTTATAGAAAGGTAAAACCTTAAGAACACTCTGAAGAAACACATTTATTGCTACATAATAGAAAAATACTAATCATAACCTCCACTCTCTTAATTAAAGGACAGTGATAGTCCAGAAAGGATTAAAAGCCACAACAGACAATCCTTTGTAATTAAATCTTGATCGGACAACTCCTTGTTGATCATTTGGAAGTGCCGTCATTTCAAGGAGGAAGAAATGCAAACAGTCTGCTGTAGCAGATGTTTATGAGCTTGGTTCAATACAGACTTAAATTAAATATCATGCCTCAGTAATACAGAAACTGAATGAGAAATCAAACTCCAACATAAGTGCCTTACTTAAGAGTAAACTCCCTTTGTAATTTTGCCCCGTGCATACAAAACGAGGACAGAGACTGTGGGTACTGCTCCCTCCTCCCACCTAAGCACACACTCTGCACCTGCATCCAGCCCAGCCGGAGTCCGGCCCATGAATAACCTCGTTCTTTACACTGTTCACAGGCATTCAAAATAGCTCCTGGGTCCTCAGCTATAATCAGACATGCCTACATGTAATTTGCTTAATACATATGCATGTATGCTGCAATTACTCCACTGATGAAACAGGCTTCTCTGGCCCTGGAAAGGTTGTTCGGTAACAGTTTTTCTTTTAAAATTAGTATTATCACATTAACAGATTATTTCTTTTTGCTGTCTATTCAGCCTTTCAGAGAACTGCATTTTCTTTTGGATCTGCTTTCCTAGCTCATCACTGACTTTTTGAAGATGCTAAGCTTTTTCTATTGGTGTCTAAATGTGTTATTTAGAATTCTGGAATTAGATGTCCTGGCAAAAGGGTGCATAATCCTCATGCATGCACAGGGTCCTGACTACAGCAGGACACTGCAGAGACCTTCCTTCACCTACCAGGAAACCTACATCTAGTCTGCATCCCCCCAGGTCAAGAGAAAGCTGCCACAGCCATGTGCTAGAGGCAGACACAGGTGTGCACCAGCCCCTTTCCCATCAACTTTGTGTCTCCATTCCCGCAACTCCATATGCACCATAAGCCAGACGTAGCCTTTTTGATCTGACTGTGACTCCATCCAATCTACACCTTTTCTCTTTTCAGAAAAACTCACCTTTCTTTAGGGGGAAAAACTAACATCTTGGGAGGCAGGGGGAAGGGAAAACCTGGGTCTGTTTCTGTACTAGCTTGCTCTGTTCCTTCCATTCTACCAGGGATTTTCAGTGAAGTCACTCCAAATTCAACTAGTTGTAAAGAGAGAAGCAAATAGGCACCTCATAATAACCATACTGTCGTTATCATCACTCATTTTCCACAGGACACATTTTCATGGCAAAAACTATGGTTCACTGAAACACAAAGGCTCATTTGGAACTGCTTAGGTTCAGCAGACTCCTGTAGGATCGAAGACAGTCAAGATAGAACTGTATCTCAATTTGTTAAGAATCACCAGTTTAGGGGCAGAAATGGTAAAGTCCTTGGCAGCTATTAAGTGAAACTGATGGTGTGGTGGTACACATGAATCTAGCTAGAAGATTCATTTCAATCAAGAGTTGCAGCATCTTGTGAACTTCTACTCTGGCAGCAATTTCAGTGCCTTCTGGTCTATGAAATAAAACATGAGCAAGCAAATTCCAGACCTCAAGAGATTTAATTTCTAAGCCAGCTCTAGTTGTTAGAAATAGTGATAACATTAAAGTCAGAAAATACAGGATGTATCTACACAGTTTAAGTGAAATATGGTTGAAAGGATTAAAATATCAACCAAAATCAGTTTTGTGAGTGGCTGAGTTACTTGATTTCATTAAAACAATTTCTAAGTGTCACCAAAAAAATCAAAATGTCATCATGAAAACTGCTCTAAGTCTACAGTTTATTTAGAGTGTCTGTAATAAGAATCATCTTAGGAAAAATAGATGTGTAGAAAGAAAAAGGAACTCTGAAGTTCCCTGGCAAACACGGTTTTTCTTGTTTCAGTTTTGCAGTAGATTTCAAGTAACTCCAGCAGATTTTGAATAGGCTGTGCACACACTAAGAGGGAATTCACTCCGCACATACAAAATGCAGACACTCTAAAGCATGTCATCCATCATTCAAGCACAAGAATTCTCACATGAATTTAAACCTGTAAGTCTGTATCTCAGATCTGCATCTCTGCGCTCTGAAAGTGTGACCCTCTGCATTCACTGAACCTCTGGGCATTAGCAATGGATAAAAAAATATGGGGTTTTTAATCACAGTTCACTACAGTTTAAAGGTTTTCACTATAAATATAGCTTCATGTCAAACATCCCAGGTTCTGGGATGCTACTTAGTTCAAAAAGCAAAATAAATCTCAATTTTACCCATTGCCAAGAGGCCTGAATCGGACTAAATGGCTCTACAAACTTCAGCATGGCAAAAAGCATCTATCTTGCAAAAAGGAAGACTGGGCTCAGGGAACAAATCAGACATATGAGAGACAGGAATATGAGCTTTGGGCATTTTGTTGTGTACGGCTCCATGCTGTAGCTAGGGGCCCAAGAACAGGGAGGCCTTTATAGGAGTACAATTCAGTGTAGAAAACTGTTAACACCTGATTGACCTTCCTCCATGTAAAATCAGCAGTTCCCACATATATATTAATTTATAAATCTAAAGAGATTAATAGTGAAGACAAAATTAATTTTCCAGTATCTCTCTCCTCCTTTTGTCTCTGACTGAATGCAAGCAAAATTCCAAATGGAACAAAAGTACATTTATTTTTAACAGGGGAAAAAACAGTACTAAAACCAGAATACTGTTAAAATGGAGTCAGTGTGACAATGTTTGATTTAACAGTATCTGTGGTTCCTGTAGTTGTTAATCTAACTCTGTTATGTAGTCAGTCACTCAAGCTGTTGCAGTTTTGGTACTGGGCATGAAGCTGGCTGTGTAACAAACATTTCTTGTGGTTAGCTATCATCAGGTTTTCACTAGAAAACAACAGGAAGGGTCAGAAAGTACTTAGCTACCCTAGAAAACCCCAAAATGCTGAGTGGTCATGGACACAGAAGATTTTTACTGATATAATAAAAGAAAGAAACTTTTATGCTTCTTGAAGTTAAAACACCAAAAGAATAAATGATAAAATAAATGATAAAATATTATTTACACATTTTTTCCTTACCTAATAATGACACACTGATTTTCTCTGTCAATAATCATGTTCCTGTACATGCTGTCTGCAAGAGCATAAATATGTGGTGGGTTCTCATATTGTGCCTAGGAGAGGAAACAGAGAACCATTTTTCAACACAGCATTAAACAACACAGACAGAACAATGTAATTTTGAATTTAAACTGAAAGAGTTATTTTCCTAGAAAAACAATTCTGATTCTTACTTTATACTGAACTTTCCCCAGGATTTTTGTTTGTTTAATAAAAACAACCCAAGTCTCTGGGTTTTGTTACTGATCTTTCTGTCAGCCATAATTTTCTTCTGAACTATCGTAAACACCCTGTTCTAAAAATGGTTTGTGCTTGAAATATATTACTCACATAACTTTAGCCCATTGCACGTGGTCACATGCTAACAATAAACTACCTAAACTGCTACACAGAGCCTGGTAGTGTATGTCTCATTTTCATCCACTGAATCCATTCTGAACAAATGGTTTCCTGGATCTCTGGACATGGCCAAGTTGGGCAAAGGAGGAAAGAGAATTTTAAGTCCCTAATGTCCTTGTGCTGACTCACTCTTCAAGCTCTATTTTCAAAAGTTGCATTCAATTTTGGCAACTCTTTTTTTTTTTTTTTTATTGTTTTTGTCCAGTGTGCAAGTTCTCCGGTAATTTTGTATTGTGCACCACACTTTCAAGTTTAACAACAGCTTTTGCAAGAAGGAATGCCTAACCCATGTCAATGAGAGAAACCTGACCTGGGTTAGAGATCATCAGTACAAGTACTTTCTTGAAATACTAATCCTATATTCCAGGGAATTCAATCTGAAGACTCAATATATGATGGTAAATGGGTATCAGCCAAGTTCTTACAGGCTAGTACAATGCTACCAAAACCCAGAAACAAATGCTTCCAAGAGTTTAACCATATTGACTAATATTTACATGCCCCTGAATACTGCAGTACACTTTAGACTGCTTTACTTACTGCTCCTTGGTACATCTCAATTTCCTTTTCCCCAAAATATGGCATTTGCTTGAAAGGATTCACAGAGATTAATACAGAGCCAATATATGTCTGTATGCAGAAGAAGTTAAGGTAACTACAGCTTCATAAAGTATTATCTTACAACTAGTGACCGCCAAGTAACTTTCCCATCTATTACACAATACAGTACAGCTTCAAACAACAGTAAAAACTCCACCACTTACAACTGTTAATAAAAACGAAATTAGCAGGCTTGCAAGAATATAAACATTTCATTCAATGGGATGCTTTCCTATTATCAAAATATTTATTTTAGGACAAGCTAAGTATAGCCATATGTATTAGAGGTCCAAATATGACACACCTCAAATAAAAATACAGAAAGGAAATGGCATATTTAAACTGTTCTACTCCTTTGTAACTTAGGAGGTCATATTGTCAGTATTGGAAAATATTGTTTTGACCTTTGCAGAATATAGTATAATGACACACTGGGATCTCATCGAGATAGTGCTGAGCACGCACAGTTGGATGGAAGCAGCCAGTACTGAGCTAAATTGTACAATTATTCAGCTGCATGTACTAGTAGGGGAGCTAAGGGAATTAGGTAATTCAGTATGTGTTGTTATTTTATGAGCGTAACTATTAACAGTCCCTTAGAGTCTTATCCTGCAGGCTGCCCTATAAGAAGCCCCTCAGTTTCAAGCTATTATTAGCCTCAGAAAGCTTTTTTACAACATTCTGAATGCCAGTATTTCACCATTCTGCATTCAGCTCCACATGTACCTAACATTTACAACATACTTCAGAAGCTTTAGAATCAGAGTTGCAGTAGACATATATGAAGCAACTGACACTACTTTACAGGCAGGACTGGTTCACTGAGCTGGAGTCAGCAGTGTACCCATGTCAATGAGGCCAAAATGTTGTACCGCAGGTTTCATTTAACAATCTGGAATTGTTCCCAGGCAAGCTTACTAAGCTTTCCAGACAAAAGCGGGAAAATTATCAAATTTATATTGCTGGATTATCCTATGTAAAAATCTATTGTTGTAGTGCCACAGCACAAAATGGTAATGTTAGAGAAGAAATATAACTCAGTGAGCATAATTTCTGTACTCTTAATTTGCAATGCTTTCTTCATACTTCTTTTTTCCACTTAAAGAGAAGTGACATCATCTGGGTCTCAAATATAATAAATCAAGTATTCAGTCAGTATAAACATCCGAAGTGACAGTTTTCTGTTGGTAAACAATACCAGCATTTTCTGGGAGGATTCTGTAATCTCTATGCAACGTAGCACAGAGAAATGTTCATTCATGGTTGGACACACAAACAATTGAAAGATTCAAGAGATTATCCCCATTCTAAAATGAAAAGCCTTTGCAGAACTGCAAAAGGAGTCTTTTCTCCCTACACAAAAGAATTATAATGCTTTACAAGAAGACTCTGATCATTCATGTGACCACAAGCCCCCTTGGAAAACATTCTTATTCCTGCTTCAGTACAAAGACCATCTCCATGTTAAATGTCACTTGTTTTATAGAAAAAAAGCATAAAACCACTTCTTTGGCACAGAGTGCCAAAAACTTGGTGAATTTACTGCATGGAAGATGCAGTGCTCCACAGGGACAAAGCGCTCATGTTACTAACAGGAAGAGCACCACAGTTTGCCTCAGAACTACAGTTTGACAAATACTGCACAACTCTATCATGTTTCTGCAATGCCAATGTAATAATGGTGTGTTAATTTATTGAAGAATCCAAACCCATGTGCACACACATATTAAAAACCTCTGCGGTTTGGGGTGGAAATATTAGCACAACTGCAAAATTATTTTCCTCTATCAGTCCTCAATAAACCAAGCTGCTACTTAGCTCTTAATCATCTGAAGGTATGGAAAAAGCCAGGAGATGTTATATTTCCTTCCCTTTCTGCTAAAAAAAAGTTAAAACTCTTCAAGGAAACTATTCCCCATTATTCCATACTAGCAAGTATGAAAATCTGGCTACAGCAGAAGATTATGTATTTTCCAGTATATAATCATATTGACTAGTGTTTACCAGACCTATTATCGCAGCTCATGTTACACTGTGAAAGCTAAAATGACACAGTGATTATTCTTATCTCAAGGAATTGCTTTCATAAGAAATAGAAAATAAAACTTAAAAAAGCAACCCTTTGGTGCTGAAATGCATTTTCCTTGTTGGGTTCTATGTTCAGGTTGGGTTCTATGTTCAGGTATTTAAATCATCTTCTTTCATTAATCATAGAAAAAAATTAAGCATGAACTGTAGATTTACAGATGTTCAGATGGTCAGCTGTTTCCATCAGCCTATGATTCACAGTATTAACAATTCCAGAATAAGTTGTAAATAGGATTATGTCACAGAAGAAATGCTACTTTGAAAGCATTAGAGTTTAAGAGGTATAAAAGACAACATGGTATCAAGACACATATATACACCTTAAACCTACTAATTCTTGCTCTTAGAAGTAGTATTACTGCAGTAGCTTCAGGGATCACATGGATATATAAATGTACAGAGCTACAGACATATCTTCAATGACAACAAGAAGTATTCCAAGAATCAAAAAGAATACCTTAAAATAACTTCTCAGATCTTAATTTCAACCCTCAAAATTAGCTCAGTTTACAAAAGCATTTTGTGTAATCTCAGGTGAACTGTCACATTACTCAAAGATGCTGAGTGTTTAATCAGTTTACACAGAATACATGCATATAATTAGTTTCACATTGGCTCAGCAAGTCGACAGGGCCCCTCTAAAAGCAACACTATAAAGGATACAAAAATATAATCATCCATGTATCGCTTCTTTAGGTTCTCCACTATGGAATCCTCTGTGATTTTGGAAAGAAGGACCATATCATCCACACCACTGTGCTTGACATTGTGGCTCTGCCAGTGATACCTGTAGTGTCCTTTGCTGCCCTGCAAGAAAGCACAGTAAGCAACAAAAATGTTATTATGTTTCTCATTAGCACTAAATAACTGAAAACCATCTGATCAGATTTCAATTTCCAAAATGTTTTTCTTTCACTGATTTCCAATTCTTGATCCAGGAATTATATAAAAGCATGCATAAACGATGTCAAATTACTTGCCTCCGAACTACTGAAGAATTGCACTGCTCTCAAAAATCTGAAGGTCATACCATGGTTTTGTGAACATCTACACACAGAAGGGATTTTAGATGGCAGACATTGCTAAGTCTAGCAGAAAAAAAAAATATTTCCAACTATTGGAAGATGAGGATGCAAAAAATACACTCCTACAGTGCAACTATTAGTAGTAAGGACAATTACCACCACCAGAATTGATTCACCACCCTTTACAGTCTTTGAAGTCAAACCTGCACATATACTGTAAGGCAAGCGGAAGCCATGAGCCTGATGCAGTAAGTATACAGTGATGTTTTGCAGATGGCATTACGCAGCTTGTCGACGACGAGTCTTAACAGTCCCTTTTGATCTGTTACTCGCCACGCTTAACTGGCTTCTAAACAGATATTCTCTTTCTGTATTTAGAGACTACTATTTCAGGACACTACTGAAAATGTGACATTTCAAGCTGTACCACTTGAAATCACAATGTTTTTCTTCCAGCTGATCTGAACGGTAGTTACATTCTGTAGATACACCCACAAACAAATTTTAATCCAGTCTAGGTCAATGCTATTAATTCAGCTATAAACCTGCTCTCCAAACCCAAATCTATTTGCTACAGCCTAGCAGATGACGCTAATGGAGTTCTGCCCTCTTGCCTTTTTATGCAATGCTGAAATTAGTGATGCTAGAATTAACACCTTTTTTACACTGAGAAGCTGTGTGCACTGTCAAGAAAGATGTGGCCAACAAATTGGCAATTCTGTGTATTCACCTCATTTTTTAATACCACAATTTTAAACAATGTAATTTATCCACGCTGCTCTCATGTATGTTATGGGATCAAGTAATATTTGTCAGAATACATATAAATTGTTAGTGTAAAGAAGTTGGCAGAATAAAATAATGCATTATTTTACAGATAAAATAAGAAAATGTAGGTACTCTGAACACTTTGGCTTCACTCCAGTATTTCAAAATGGGATATTAGCAACTTAGGTGCAACTTTAGTGTGTGCACACTTTTGCACTAGTAAATGACCTATGCAACTGTACCAACACAAAAGCTCATCTGCCATATTGTTCCCTCATGTAAACAGTCAAGCACTTGTACCAAGATCAGGCACAGGAGTAGGAACAACAAATGGAGTCAGGGGAGCACATGGTTCTTACTTTAAGCTGGGCTGGCTGGAAGTGTTCATTAAACTAGTTTTAGACATTTTCCCACAAACTTCACTGCATCTAACAGGGTGAAAACCCAACAAAAGCTAATGAAGACACAGATTTAATGCATAACATATTAGCAAATGCAGTCAGGCCTATGGGTTAGCCTCATCATAACTGACAGAAAAACCAAGGACCAGCTAGATTTTTAGCTCAAGTTAAAGTAGCTTGCACTAAAACCAGACCCATCTTACTACTGCAGGCAGAACTGTAGGCTTTATATATGCTTTCTATAAAGTCTCCAGCCACTGCTGCAGCTGACACAGCTCTATCACTGCTAACACTGAAGAACAGTTGCAAACTTGAATTAAAAGAATGCCTTTAAATTTAATACAGAGGAGGTAAATACATCTGAAAAGACACAATCTCAGCAATTTTCTTACATGAGCTACAGTAAAATAGTAATCAAACTAGCTGAGTTTGCATGAACCTTGTCAATTTTACATTTGTACAATGGAAGCAGTGAGCTGAAGGCACTGAGAAAATGAGGGAATCAATTAATTTCTGGAAATTGTTATGAAACATGTGACTGAAAAAAATCAGTTGGAAGGTCAGGTTATTGGAGAAAAGAGAAGTCCAACAGAAAAGCATCATTTCCTTCAGTGTTCTCATCAGCTATTTATGAAACTGCATTTTGGAAACAGGAACTGGTAGGGTGGACAAAAAGGTATGGTGTCAAAATACAGAGAACTGCATTCTTTACAAAGCTATACAGAATGTGGTTTAGTATCAGATAATAGAGTAAGCTACAGAAAATGTGTAAGAAATGAGACACAAAGCTCACAAAGCCATGGGATATATGGAAAATGTGCACACAGCTTGCAAAACAGCTGGCTTTACAAAAAGTCAGGGACTGCTGTTGACAATGATTAAGCCACACATGCTACCAGGCCAAAGGGTTCTTTCCCAAAAGCAACAAGCCAGCAAGCAAACAAGAGGGGGCAGCTCAGCTTGCCCTGGAAGCAGCTCTCCCCAGAACTTAGGCACTGCTTTAATGTGCAGATGTAATCAAATCTGTGTGCTACAGTATCACATACAGTCAAATGGAAAGGGATGAAGAGAGATTTAATAAAAAGGCAGCAACCCAAATATGCAAAAAAGCAACAGCATGGAAGACAGCTGACAGCGGTGGCACCAAGTTGTTCACATTAGTATTTTACCACATTTTAGTTGGCAGTTCCATGAGCAGTTTGGAACTACTTTACTTTCCTTACAACATGGCTTTACATGCACATATACAAAGCAGCAGCAAATCACCACCAAATTGTTGTGAGACTTCTCCACAGGATCTAGAAGTAAGCCCAAACTTTAGTAGTGCTAAATTAATCTGGGGTTAAGTTTTGCTCTCACTCTCCATGAGAGCCCAAGACCAGCAGGATGGCTAGACGCAGTGGCTAGTGCCTCCTTGGTCTGGGCAACGAAACAGGGAGTGCTCTTTCCACAGGACACCCCCAAGTTCTTGCTCTTCCAAGCATAAGTGATGACTACAGAGTCTAACCTGAATTTATTAACTTCAGTCACTTCCAAATGGTGCTATAACTATGCTCAGATAACAGTTCACTGGTTTGTAATATAGTTTTGAAATAAAACCCAACCAACCAAACAAAAAATCCAAAAAAACCTCTTCCTATAGAAAATGTCTTCCTGTCATGCATAAATAATCTAAAAAAAAAAAAACCAAACCCTCCACATCATACCAGTTGCAAAAGCAACTCTTCATATTTCTTCAGGCTATTTCCTAAAAGTCATGGATATATACTTAAAAATTACAATGCTTTTCAATTGCCCACATTGCAAACACTAATGATTTGTTCTTACTGCATATTTCTTGAGGACTTAACCTTTATTTTAGCTAGAGCTTTCTACCATCCACATATAAATGCAGCATTCTGGTCTGGATACAATTTACACCTGAACAAGTTAAGGTGTCTACCTTAACTTGAACCTGCTTTGCACGGAGGGCTCAGACTAACTCTCTCAGTTCTGATTGTCTTCTGTTCACACAACACACTTTCCCTGCCACCACTCTCCACCTGCTCCAGTGACTGTCTCCTGGGACTGACAGGAACTTCAGAGCCAGCAGAACAAGGGCCAGTAGAGATGCCCCACACCCCACGTCAGCACTAACCACACTGAGGACTCATAACTCTAGCGGTCCATCCCTGGGCCCAGCCATGCAGCCTGGATGTCAGCAAATAGCAACTTGGCTTCTCTTTGGTTTTCCCAGTGAAAGATGTGATCTAACCATGCAGTAAGTAAGCAAATCAAAGTCTTTGTGTCAGCACTAACAATGCCTAAGCAGCTGAGAAAAGATGAGCTTGGCAGTTTAGGGAAAATATAAAAAAAACAAAATACATCAACAGGCTGCTAAAAGCGACAGAAGTGGAAACACAGGAGTTGAACAACCTGGCTGCCAGGCCTCCTTCAGGCTCTTCCTGAGCTTCCAACCACGCGACATTGCACAGGGAATGGACGCTGGGCTGGTGAAGCTGGAATTAAAGGCGTATGCCGCATGGCTGTCAGCTGTTATTATTCATTTGGTTGCTGTTTTAGGCTCAGAATCAGATCTGCTTTGCACTGACTAATAATAATATTTATGAGTCACAAGATGACCCTGAGAGCTAGGAGCCTACTGTTTCTGAGCCATACTGCTTCAGGAGCCCATAAACAGTTCCCACGTGGCTAGAGACTAGGCAGCATTCTCCCCTCCATTTCAACAACTTTCTTACCATCAGCATCAAAACAATCAAGCCTCTAAAGATCATAAAAACTTGATTCCACTCTCACTTTGTAAATCTCCCGTAACACCCACTTGTTAACAGATTAAGACAATTGCTACATTAATACCAAGAGAGAGGATGTAAAATACTTGCTATGTACTAAATGCTCTCTATACTTTCTGTACATTTGGCATGATACAGTTAAAGCATATTATTGTTTTGTTTGGAATTAATAATAAATATCAATCGGATATTTATTTACAGAACTTTTTTTTGCTGCCCTTCCCCTTTTATTACAATAGCAACAGCCGGTTTCTTATTTTTGCCTTTATAAATGTTTGTATACTTTTGCATTATCCTAAGCAACATGTATTTGATGTGGCTATGAAACGATTTAGTCATACTGTGTCACAACAGGGTTTTCTTTTAACTGGAAAAAAAAAAAGCAAGTATTTTTGTATTTCAAGCTATTAAAAACTCAAGTACTAAAAACTATTTTAAAATAGTAGGTCTAAAAATAAAGTACTAAAAACAAGGGGTCAGAAGAGACTGTATTCTGCCCCTGAGAAAGAGCTTTCTTTCTCCATCAGAACTCTGAACTACAGCAACCTACATGCCACAAATAATAATTTTTAGCTCCCACAAAGGGAAAAATTGCCATCCTGAATCTCTGACAGCTTTTTTCAGTGTCAAACATCAATCCTCCATCAGAAGTGATTCTCAGCCTCCACAAGGGAGTAAGAGTGTCAAATAATTACAAGCACAACCTTTTTTTCCCTTTTCAGCTATGACAGAGTACTATTGCATGAAATCATTGTAGTTTTGAAGGCATGTGTCTATCTACTCTGATTAGTTTTATGAATACAATACCAAATGATACACAGCCATACAAAACCAAAAAAGCTGCACACCATTTACTCTACACCTAACATACATAGGTGTAGAGTACTAATGGAGACGTATCACTTGTCTCATACGTGAGTATTTTCCATCTAATAAGAAGCAAAAAAACCCCTAAAACCAAACCAACAAGCAAACAAACAAAAAACAAACAAAAACAACTTTTTGCACTGACATCATCCATCAAAATAGCAAACTTTTGTAATCCACTTACAGGAAATCTTTCACATAAATCTATGAAGCGAAAGTTTGCTGTTCTCAGCAGAAATACTTAAGGTGAACTTTGGTCCGCCTCTGGGATAATCAAACCCAAGAAGCCATAGTAGACAAAAGCGCTCCTAAATTGTTCTTGTGAGAATAGATCTGATGCTAGAAAAACCAAAGATAATTGGTTGCAATGATCTGCCCATATTTCAAAAAGGATATGAAAGGAAGACAGCAGAAGCAAACAGACAAAGGGCAAATTATCTAAATTTAATGTGAGGCAGGTATTAAATGAGACATCTCCACCATCACCACTGCTCTGGGCTCTAGAGCAGGGAGCAGCCATGACTCTACCTCCCTGCCACCAACACAGCCAGGGCCAGGAGGAGGGGATGAGACAGAAACTGAAGGCTGCTTATCTGAACAGCAAATGCATGCTTGTTATGGGAATGTGAGAAGTCTACAGGGTATACACATCATGCTCACAGCATCAACTCAGTTGGAAAAGACCTTTAAAATCATCAAGTCCAACTGTTACCCCAAGACTGCCCAGTCCACCACTAAACCATGCCACTATCA
>JANHGB010021413.1:0-20675 GCA_026283785.1 Coracopsis vasa | reverse complement strand
TTTGAAATTACTGCAGCACAAGCTAAGTGCCTGGATTTGAACACATTTCAGCTATACACAAGCTTTTTATTAAACTGCTGCAATACCTAGTGATGGGCACTAATTTAAAGTAAAGGCAGCCTCAATTCTAAACCTACACCAGTATGCACTGTAGCATTCTCTAACTGAAAATACCATTGCAGGAATGTGAAAACAAACCAAAGGGAAAAAAAAACCAAAGAATTTAATAGTGATTAATACACCTTTTAGCAGTACTTGATAGTAATCCACTACCTTACTTCATTAGTAAATCCCTAAGCAGACATCTGCTTGACAAAGACCTGTTAAAAGCTATCCAGGGTGACCTCTGGTGGCCAGACAAACCTCCAATAACAAACTGAATTTGTTACAAACTTCTGATTGCTTTTTTCAGGTTTTTTAATACACCAGAGCTGGTGGGTACAAAGACACAAAGGCAAACAATACTGTGCTTTTTCTATGTTGGTGCAGCCTTGTAGGCTGTCTTTTTAAAAGATGTTTAGAATGTTATCAACAAGGTGATTAACGTACACAGCTAATAGAGAATACAGTTTTACTTCCTTACTACTTAAATACAAAGGTGCTGTTACAGTATTTCAACAACTGATAAAAGCACCAAGGTTTTTGGCTTTTTTTCTGAATAATTATGTAATTTCACAGCAAGACCTCAGAGAAATTAAGATATTAACAGAATTTGCATCCCTTATTTCAGTCACAAAATTTAATAAGCTAGAAAAACAAGCAAATGGTAAAAAAAACACCCAAAACCCAGATATTTTAAATTACTGAAAGAACATTTTTTAAAGTTTCTTTAATTCTTACAGATTTAAATTTTAAACCAAAATTTACATTTTATTCACTTTTCATTAACCCAAACATTATTTTGAAGGTCTGCATGTTTTAAATGGAAAGGCCAAACCATTTTGCTTACATTACATTAATGGAAGTGAAAAAGCAGTTGTGAATTTATTGAAATCAACATCTTTTCCCACTTTAAAACTGCTTGGTTGCGTTACAACAGAAAGGTACCAAAGATAGACTATGTTAAATACAGTGAAAGTGGTCCTCAAAAAATAAAGTCTTATTATCAAACTGGTAATATACAAATATTTGTTAGAGGAAAAAATGCTAACTTCTGATTTGAATTCTAAGCAAAGGCTATATTTAGTTAACAAACAAACAAACAAACAAAAAACCCAAAACAACAAGATAACCCAACAAAATCCCAAACAAAAAAAATGAAAGCTACAGTATTCAGATAGGAATGAACAAAGAAATTTAATTGACTGAGCTATCTGGATTTTAGAATGTTTTCTATGGTTTCTCTTCTTCACATCTTTAACTTGATTCATCTAAACAGGAACAGCTATGGAATTCTAAGCAGTCCTACTTCCCTATGAATTACTGCAACATGAACTGGTGAGACACTTTTTAGCAGGGCCGGATACAATAGGATAAGGGGAAATGATTTTAAACTAAAAGAGGGGAGATTCAAGCCGGATGTGAGGAGGAAATTTTTTTTACAATGAGGGTGGTAAGAAGGTTGCCCAGAGAGGTGGTGGATGCATCATCCCTGGAGACATTCAAGGCCAGGCTGGATGTGTTTCTGGACAACCTGATCTAGTTGAAGATGTCCCTGCTTATTGCAGGGGGTTGGGCTGGATGAACTTTGAAGGTCCCTTCCAACCCTAACTATTCTGTAATTCTATGATCACTCAGACCAAAAGACTTCAACTAAAATCAAATTATGAGAGTGTTTCACAATTTTCCCCATGCTACATACAAACACCTAAACTACTGTGGGGTTACAGGATTCTTACTTCATTTGTCTTTTGTTTGTAGAAGGAGCGTGACCAATAAAACTTGAGAATAAGCATTTTGCCTTAGTGGCATGCTTCATCACCTCACCAGCCAGCCTGGCTCTGCATTAGTTTATACTCATTATAAATAAAAGAGAGTCTGCTAAATGAGAAATGCATGCTGCGAATGGAGAAACACACCACGAATTATCCTTTTTACTTTCACCTTTTGCCACTCAAAACTTCACTTCCTTTTTCTAGTATTCATAGTGCACAACTTGGGGTCAATAGGTTTACAGCTGGAATGCAGTAACAAAGAAAAAAAAAGAAACACGACTCAAGCAAGCTCTTACCTAAATGCCAGCAGGTACAGTGGGGATAGGCCATATGCTTTGACAGAGAATAGAAGCTTAGGCAATTCCAGAGCGAAGCAGGAAGAGGTGCAGCAACTGGACTAAAGAAGCAAGCAGCAGGAAAAATCTCTTCCCTCCTGTGGAGGGATTCAGCTAATGAGGCCATAGCCAGGGAAAGAGAAAAAGATTTTCTTTAGAGTATAGAAAGCTCCTGGATGTTTTCAAGCATGAACAACATTGGAAGAACTAGCTGTTATTTTTACAATGCAGTTTGGATTAATCAGTGATGTATCATCTGTCTTGCATAGCTCATAGAGGAATGAAGACAAACTACTTCATTAACCACTAGCTATATGGCAAACTAATATGTTTAGGCTTGTATAGTACCTTTTTGCACCACCTGCATCAGGTGAAACTATGATACAATTTCTCCACTCCAAAATGTTCTCTTTAATCCATTGCAGCACTGCAGGTTCTGCATACAGGTTATCTACTGGAATGTCAAAGAAACCCTAGTCCAAAAGAGAAAGAGAATTTAATGAATATATGTTTATGTCTTATCTGGAATAAAGATACAGGGAAAGAATCAAGTCTTTGCCTTTCATGTATAGTAGAGCTTTAATTAGTGTTTTATACTGGTCTAATTCTGCACTATATTACTATCAAATGCAGCAGAAGTTAGACAAATATTAAGGCCTCTGAAAATCTCTCCCAACAGTAGTGAAATAAAGAACAGCTGTTCTCAAATGATATAAAAATCAGAAAAGATGAGTGCCTGAAGGTGGCCAAGTTCAAGTTATGAAGAGCTCTCAAAAAATTCAGTGAGTAATATTTAACTTCCATGAATTTAAACAGCTTGACAGGCACAGCAGTATTTCAATATGGGCAAGATTTAAGTTAGTATTACTTGAACAGCAAAAATAGAATCTCCTACATTAACCTTTCACACATTAATTCAGTAGAGCCCCTAGCCACAGTTATGAAGAACTGATAGGTACCTGGATCTGAGAAGCATGCAAGTCCATGGTGATGATGTGATCAGCCCCTGCAACTGACAGCATGTTAGCAACAAGTTTTGCAGAGATTGGAGCACGACTCTGGGAAATAAAGCACAAATGTTTAAATTTAAACACTATTTCAACTAGATACACGAAGCCAGAAATTTAGCTACTTTTACTGATTTTCTCCTTTAGAATATTTGGAATTTAGATATGGAGAGCTCCAGAACTTTAGCCAAACTAGTCTGTCAATAGCTAATTTTGCTACAGGGGTTTCAAAATTCACTAGAACATTTAAGAATATCTAAATCAGTTTGCACAGTCTGCCTAATAATGACAAGCAGATAAATTGGAGACATAGTTTCCAATTTCTTCTATTTAAAACTTTCAGGTAGCTTTCCTATAGCAGAAAGTTGGATAATCTCCATTTCTCTAAGTTACTACCCTACATTAACATCCAACTTTTGAGTAACTATAACTGTTTAAAAACATTGCCAAACCCAAAGATTGAAGGCAGAGTGAACCCAACTTTTGAAAATACTGCTTTAAAAGAGAATCAAGCATTTCTTCATGATACAGTAAACCTTGTAACTGACCCATGTTGGCAGGGGCCTTCTACCCCAGCCTATTTATTTATTCTTTTTTCTGCTAATTCAGGCTTAATTGTTGGATGCAATTATGAATCTAGAATTCCCAAAAGTGACAGGGGGCAAGGGGATGAAAAAAAACCCCTAACAACCAAATAAACTAAAACAAAACCAAACAAAACCCAACAAACTAAACAAAACAGAAAAGCAGAAAGAACACCACCAAATATATATTTAGCAATGTTAATGCCAATCAATGGCAAGAGCTTTTTTAGAGGTGATAAGGATGTAGAACAAAGCGCAACATAAAAAAAAATTTAAAAGAAAAAAAAAAAGAGAAAATAGAAAATTGCGACTGGAAGATACTTCACTTATTTTTTTTTTGCAACTCTAAAGTTTTTCCAGATTTTTTCTTTTAAGCTCTAAAAACAGCTGTGTGTCCCTATGTTTAACAGTTTTCTCTAACAGAAGTACTAAACAAAACCTCCTGTTCTCTTCTTGCTAATCTTTAAATAAGGCTAATAGCTGGCAATAACATTAGCATGAAGGCAGAACTGCAATTCAGGGGTTCCATGTCATTGTCAGACTTCGTTTTCTGCTGGCATAGTATTCTCTCCTGCTACATGTCTTTATCAAATAGCCTCATTTAGCCTCCTAGGAACCCTTTTTCCCTCCACTCCATACACATAATTACAGAGTATCTCTGCTGTCCTTCCTCTGATGCTCAAGGGCATAACCTAAAATAAGCTGAATCACTGCCAGTTTAACCTGCATGCTTTTCTCTCCGTGTCTGTCATATCAGAGCCAGTATTTTCGTCAAAACTTTTGTTAGTTTAGGTGGAAACTCAGCATTTCCATTTCAACCTGCAGATTGCCAACATACTTTCAGAAAAGGAAGTGAGACATTGCAGTCTTTCTTATGGCTGGATCAAGTTTATCACCATCAGGACAGAAATTCCTCATTTTGAAACCCATCCTTTTTAGTTTTTGTGTTTAATAGAACATCACCATCATTTGTTCTGTTTAAGATGCACAGAAGATACGCAACTAGCACTTCTCTAGACGTCCGCAATACAGACGCATATAGCTTCCATAAGAGCTTGCTATCTTCAGCATGGCCTATTTTCCAGTTACTAAAGACTATGCTGCTCCTCATTTAAATTCAGTTCTGTAAGGTCCAGGTTGGCCAAAGCTTTCTGGATATTTCTATTATTAGTAGTAAATATTTGGTTCACACCACTCAAATTCTTGATCACTTCAGCTCGTCTTAGCAGTACAAACGGACATTTTTAAGCTGGGCTTTAAAATCTTCTCAAATTGCTGGCAACATCTAATAAAACAAAGATTTAGTTTCTGCTTTTTTGATTCTATCAGTGTTCTCTTGTTAGCTTTCTGCAGAGATCTGTTTTGATGTCAGAGCTAAACTGGACTACCTGGTGATGCTGAAACGACAGGTTGCTCCCCTGCTTTTCCCATCCCTTCTTCCAAGACTATATACTTCTACCACTTCCCTTGTGCTGCGCACTGGGACTTGTCTGAACCCACAGCAGCCAGATGAGACAGCTCAAATGGAAGGGAAAAGAAGATGGCAAACCAGAACCACCCTCTCCAGTAGAAACAAGTAACTAGGTCAGGCTTGCTGCTAAAGGCCGATTACCTTCTCCCCAAAATGTAGTTTGCCATTTCCTCCCCATCCAGCACACTGAATTTTGCTTCTATTTTTTTTTCTACATGTTTTCAATGTGAATGACTGCTTAGTTTGTCTTAAGCATCAATGAGTATCACCAATGCAAAAAAACCCCCAAAACAAACCACAACCAAAACAAAATACTTTCCTCCATCAAACACTAATGAATACATTACCAGTTGGTACTTCTTTCAGTTGCTGGCCTTGCAGGCTGCCTTCCCAGAAGGAAGAACTTGAAGGTTTTAGCACTAGGTAACTGGTTTTAGCAGATATGCACACGTCACAGATTGCCTACGTGTTGGTGGACAGAGGGTCTTGGAAGGAAAGATAGCCAGACACCAACACCTGTTTCTCAAGAATGGGCTAATAGGAGATTAAGACAAATGAAGTTTGCAGCTATCTGACAGTTTCTTTTACACAAACTTGTGCATTAAAAGAAAAAACACATGACATGTTCAAAAGGATTTCAGATTTGATTGCTTGCATAGAAAATAAATTTTGTCCTACAGTATGACCCAAATTGTAGATTATTTTAAAATCAAAGGCACTGTATTAATGGGAACCTCAGATAACCTAGCCTTGCTACTCAAACTTAGATGGCAGAGCTATATAAGAACTCAAGATTTTCTTCATCTTGAGTTTGTAAAGTTTGCTTCTGATCAAAGAGGTAAGGACACAGAGATTCACAGTTTTCATTGTTCCATTCTTTGTCATGATTTAAGATTAGTTTCAGAATTATTAGTGTGAAACACAACACTACGTTATGTACAGAAGCTAAATTGTAAAAACAAAAATCACTGAGTTTTTGGTTTCTAAGGAAATTCCCCACTTAAGTTTAACAAGTTATATAAATGATTTCTCCCTTAGTGATGCATTAGAAATTTATTTGTGATTCTTATAATTACCGGGGTGGGGGAGAATCTACAAAGCTAATATGAACAACCTCACAAGAGTAACCATGCAAAGGACATATAGCTGAAAGTAAAAATTGTTCATGAAGATTAAAGCTCTCTTGCCTTTAAACATCTTATTAAATTGTCTTGCTCAAAATGCATCACATCCATCCTGAACAAAGAAAAAAAAAACCCACAACCAACCAACCAACCAAAAAAAAATATTAAAAAATAAAAAAAATCTATGAAGCCCCAAAGATTTATAACTGGCACTGTCACTTCCAGGAAAGCCAGTTGTGAAGTGTATGGATACTGAATGTTCACTGATGTATTACCAAAATTTATTATTTAAAAAATGAGATATGCTTTGATGCTTCAGAAGTTGACAGCCATTATCTTGAATGCCCAGATAATTTTTTAACTAGAAGCTAGGAGTTTTCCAGTAGCAAATTATTCCACAGGATTACTGTCATGGCCTAGGTGAAACACAGCTGAAATCAAGAAGTGAAACTGAAAATGTTTCTAGTTATACATAACGTAAATAGCAAGTTTCACCCGTTTTAAGGCCATATTAATGGAAATGCATAGTGTTAGATTTAAAAAAAAAAAAAAAAAAAAAAAAAGGATACCTACCCAACGCTCCACGGACCCCTTCTACAAATCAAAAAAACAAAGTTACATGAGCTGTAGAACACCAAACTCGCCTGTCACTCTACTTCTAACTAAGTCAAAGGCATCTCTGCAGCATCCTACATAAGTGTGTCCTGCCCATGGCTTGGAAGGTTAGCATAATTAGAGGATGCATAAATGCAGTTATGGCCAAAGCACAGATACACCTGAGCTATTGTTAAATTAGCTAGCTTGTGTCTCAGAAGTATTCTAGTTTATGGTAGTACTTGATTGCATCCAAAGTAATTTACCAACTTTTCTATGATTCTCAGTAAGCTTTTTTTTTTTATTATTTTTTTCATTTTAACCTCTGTTTCTCATTTAAAGTTAGTTCAGGTTTAATGCTAAAATTTCCAGAGTAGATTACACAGGTCATATGCAGAACATGATTTTTTACTGCAAGGCCCTTTCCTTAGATAAACAAAGAGCATTTTCATTGTTCTCAGCAATCATAGCTGCAACACAGGGATGCATAATAATGGGTTATTTGAAGCAGCAAGGACTCAAGTCTATTTAATTCTTTATGGACTAAACTCAACAATTTAAATTCAAACCAGAAAACAGCAACCAGTTTAGTGAAGATTATACTGCTTCACTTCATAGTCAAGCAGACTACAGCAATATCTTTCACCTGAGGGAAAAAAAACCTGTGCACAACCATAGTAAGAAAATGGCTGGCACTTCACTGATATTTCAGGCAGCACACAACTTGTGCACTCAACATGGGTCAAAGACCAAATGATGTGATGCAATCCAACAGCGAGCAGGAGGAAAGATCTCCCTGTCAATATGCTGCCCAATGTTGACAGCTATATTATAGCTTATTTTGCAACATGGAGGTCAACTACCAAGGTTAATTTCCAAAGTTGGCAAACATTCTTTCAATTGCAAAACAGAGGTTAAAAAAAAAAAGAAAAAAAAAAAGAAAAAAAAGAAATGGCATGTCTAGAATTGCAGGAGAATACAGTGACACCCAGAGAAGAGTCTGGTACAATGTTCAAATTCTGTTAATCAAAAAAATCACTTTCATCAGCTACGCATCTTCTGACGGCATTTCCAAAAGACAAAACGCTCCTGGGTGGCATGCTTGGCTATCACATTGTGGGTTTTAAGTGTCTCTTGGAAGTTTAGCACATGGATTTTGGGTAACCTTGACAAGGCATAACCTAGGTACATGGAAATCTTGGAACATAATCAGCTTTTTCCCACACCGAGAACTTATAGGATGGGCCAGCAGAACCTTCCAATATTAATTTGGAAATCAAAGCATGGTGATGTGTTCTCCCTCTCTTTCAATAAAAGGTTTATTTCTTCCTTTTCAAGCTCTTCTGACAAAAAAGTAGTATTTCAGCTTTCCTGATCGAGGGAGAGCATTATTAAACACAAAACACAGCAAAAATGAAGATCTCAAAGATGTAAGCAAAGAATAGGGAGCTACTGTCTAACTCCTGAATTCTGCTTTTAGAAGTATAGAAAGGAGGTCTTGATAATATTAGTATGGTATTAGAGAGCCTGCACTTAAAGAATGAGTATATCAGAAAGTAACTTTTCTCTGTTTAGTTTTGTTGTCAGACATCACCAGCCGAGCACTACATGTATTGTAGTATCTGTGATTATTTTTAGCGCCTGCATTACTTTTCAGTACTGTTATGTATTTATAGAAAACAGTATAAAGAACAAGAGAAAGCTTTCAGGATGCTTTGCTTGATGTCCAAAGTGAAAAGGAGGGGGCTATTTACAGGAAGTATAGGAGAGGTGCAATTTTCCAAAAAGAAAAACAACTGCAATCCTATCTTAAAAGCCAAATTCACATTTATTCTTTAAAGTTTTTTCAAGCAAGATTAGGCAAAAGGAACACTCACATAACATATTACAAGTTATCTCTGTGTACATATATATATATATATCTCAGAGATAAAAAAGTTGAGTTCTGTATTTTCTGAAAACCAAACTAGCTTGCCACAGAGTTTGTTACTGTGTTTCCAACTTGGCTGAACTGGTATAGTCATCAGTTCTGGCGGACCAAATTCAGGAAAAAGGCACTAAGATCAGATGGATATTTATGGGGTTTACATACAATTTGTGGTCTGCATCAGTAAAAATTATAAAAAATTTTTTTACCTGCCTTGCAGCAAAACCAAAAAGTCTTTATTAATTACTGTTATGCATTGCAGATTTAATCACTTCGTTCCGTTTGGCTTTCTGTTTAACCATATAGCATAAATCCCATCTAGATAATTATAATAGCACTTTAAATTAAGTATTTCATTCCATGCAATTAAAATGTTTAAAAGGGTGTGCTCTTTTCAGATATAGAGGCTAAAAAAGCCCAAAAACAAACTAGAAAAAGCAAGAAAAGCAATTGTATAAAGTGAGTTTTGCTAGCAGAGTACTCTGCAATATACCACACATAGGATGTAACTACTTTTTCAAACTGAAGCCATGTTATCAAAACACAATCAAAAAAAAAATTAATTTGTCTCAGTTCATTCACCTATATATGAAATAATTTAACATTTTACCAAAAAGGATGAAAAAGCCAAGTAGATCTTTCAAATCACTTAAATACGCATGAAAACAGGTTTCATCTCCAAAAAAAATTTCAAGTGAACAAGCTGAAAAAAGCATTCCAAAATGACACAGTTCTTGCCTACCTTATCTTTCTTATCTTGCCTGGCATATGGAAAACATGGAATTACAGCAGTCACTCTGGAGGATGATGCAATCTTGCAAGCATTGATCATGATAAGCAGTTCCATTAAGTTGTCATTTATTTCTCCACAGCCGCTCTGGATGATATACACATCTTCTCCTCTCACGCTTTCACCAATCTCTACACTGAAAGAGCAGGAGATGACCATTTAAACACTCGAATTACTGGAAAAACATTATGAAAGAACAGGCGAAAAAAAGTTTTATTTTAACAAACTTCTGTAGGTCTATCCTCATTTAGTGTAACAATTTTTTTACAGCAATTTGAATAACTCTCTCCTTGATACAATGTTTATTTCAATATAAGCCAGTCTAAAATTTACTTTAGCCTAAATATGGTCTTCATGAGGTCCGCACCGACTGACATGTAATTTATGGCTATAGCACTGATGCAGCTCACATTTTTATTAAATTTGATACTGCCTTTTTGGTTTATTTTGTCTGTATATTCTGTGTGCTTGCCATCTCCCAAGAAGGTGACCATTTAAAGAATAACCTAGAAAGTACAGAAACAGGGCCAGCATTGAAGTATTAAGTGCTACCTGCATCAAAACTTCTCCTTAAAAAGGGCAATTATTTTTCTATTATAATTAAGATGTTACTAAATTCAAGAAACGACTGCATTTTACAAGAGAGAAGTATAACTACACCTCAAAACCAGAAGTATGGTTAAAATGTATACCATGATGTCAAAGTAAATTACTTTTAAAAAAAATAAAAAATAAAAAAAAAAATCAGAGAAAAACGAAGAGGTCTGCTCATCAACAGTTCACCATGACTCAACTCTTACCTTGCATCAGTTGTTATATTTGCTCTAACTGTGCTTGCATACTGCAGTTCCTTATGATAGTATCTAAGAGTTACTTTGTTCTACAGACTTCAAGGCAAATTCTCACACAGTTCACTGCTCTCACCACAGAAATAAAAAATTAAATAGACCTTATAAATAAACAGGAAAATTAAAACAAATCTGTTGAATATGGATTCTTTTTCAAGTCTAGACTCAAGCAAGATAAATCAACTGTTGAACCACACTAACTTCTCATACCTGTTACTCCAGAAGTTACACAAACCCAGCAGACTAATCTTCATTTTTCCCTGAATCCATGCACAATGTACAAGAAACATAGAGACTTCCTAAATAGTGAGACAATCAGACCTTTCAAACCCATGTTCTACTAAGTTAGTCTTAATAATTAAACACTAAAATATCTTAGGCCCTTATTCAAAAGTTTGCATCTTTACCTAAGACACAAATAAGCAAGAGCTTCTAGCTGGAAATTATCCAAACAGCCCAGATGTAGGTAGAGCAATTTCTCTGATTATTCACAGTCCTTCAGTGCTGAGGCCTGTTCTAGTCAAACACAGTCTGAACAACTTTTGTTTACCAGCTTTCAGGGTGCTGTGTAAGACTCATTAACTTTCAAAAACACTAAGCTAGAAAACAGAAAGGAATTTACTGCTTAAAAAACATCTTAATGATATGCAAACATTTGATTTATTACCTTCAAGATAGTTGAGTCCATGCTCCTATCCCCCTTATTTGACTCCTCTGCACTCCCAAACAGTCATAAAAAGATCCTGTCTTATTTTTTGTCCTTAATTGAACACATTTTTTGCCTAACAATGCTACTAGCAGGTTTTCTTAAGGCCAAAATAAAGCAAACAATCTAGCAAACACCAGGAAGGACGGAGATGGTCAGGGGCAGTGTCATCTACAGATATGTCAGTGTTAATCCAGGAAACCTTTTGGAGGTTTCTGTCTTGGCAAAGACAATTTTTTTGGTTATAGAACTGTTACTTCCCTGTTCAATTTTTTGATCAACAGAATAGGACTGTTCAGAGAAAACCATTTCGATCAAAATATATTCTTTCTTTGTTTTCCTTAGTGAAGCTGAAAAAGTTTTGGTCAACATAACTTAAGTTCAGCAAGACATGAAGTATATTCCGTGATTGGAATATACTGGTCAGGCTTAATTAGAAACCCTACCAAAACCAGGTCTGGTATTGGAATATCAGAGGTCCACTTCTCAGAAGAATAAATAAAGCCAGATAAATAAACAAATAGAGAAACCTGACATTGTTTCTGATCACACAAATCCAGCTTCAAGTAAAGCATCTACCCACTAGCTTATGGAGACAGCCTCAATCATCATTATAGATTCATGGTTATTACTATGAGGGCTCTGAAAAATGATAATTGTCACTTGATTCAGACCAGCTTAATAACAAGTGTTGTTACATACCACACCTTAGGAATAGGTACAAAGAAGAACACCACCAGATGCAAAAGCTCCATGACACCTCTCTCAACCCAAGACTGTGAAGTTACTCTCCAGCTCTGGAAATTAACTTAGAATCCATTACAAAGAAGAGAAAATAGAAAAAGACTAAGAAAAAAAACCCAAATTCTTTTTCAGGGGAGAATGTTACTGGAGTGACAAAGAAGGGCAGAACAAGGTCTTAGTTATTTAGAGGAAAAGAAACCAACCCAGCCATTATTTTCATAGACACATGTAACAGGAAAACTTTGTTGAATGACAAAAATACATGATCTTACTGATTGTTACATACACAAAGAACACTAAATTATAACACTTAGAGTTGTTTTGCTCCTTTCAAAATGCAGTCATTTCTAAGCATGCTGCTAAGAAATAGCAGGTATTTAGAAGGTCAGGGAATATACTTTGAGATAAATATAGATCTGGTTAATACAATGGACCTGAAAGGATGCTTCTTCCATTGCCATTAACCACTATCTTTTCAATGACCTTGCACTAGCAGTAACTTTTTCATCTTGTAAAGAACTCTGAAAATAGAAATGCTTTTACTTTCTCTCTTGGTGCATTTGAAAAAATTTTGGTTATGCATTTAAGGCCAGAATGACATACTTATTTGGCACACAGAATTGTGAATGTATGTATATATGTATATACAAATACCTTTTCTAGCAGACGCAGAAATCATGTGCAGAATAAAATAAATTACTCTTAAATTAATACTTGCATAGCACTCAGGAATAACCCAGCTAAAGGTGCCAGAGAATAGCGTAATGTAATTATTGCAAAAGGATCTTCTCCCAGTCAGCTAGAGGCACCTGTGCAACAGATCAGTATCTCTAATTGCCAACCTTCTCAAAGACTGGTACTGAGAGGTATTATGTAGACACAATCAATGACACAGAGCTGCTTATTTTACCTTCATCAAGCTACACATTAAAAGATAACAAGTCATTGTGTTGCAAGTATTCCATCAGACATAGTCCATACTAGAGCACACTGGGGCTTTTTGGGGTGTTTTGGTGGTGGTTTGCTGTTTGTTTTGTTTTGCGAAAGGGTGGTTTGGGTTTGGAGCTTTGTCGTCCCCCCTTTTTTTTCCCCATACATTCAGCTATAAACTGACAACCAGTGAAGGACTATAAACTACACTATCAGTTATCTGAAGTATTGTGCCTCAAATAACTATTAGAGCACACTAACCTAGCACAGGCAAACTGTTTGACAGTTATTAACATTACTACAAAATTCCATTTGGAACATCAATATCATGGCCAAATTAGCTGTTTGAGGGGGTTATTTAAACAATTTCACATAGTGAGGACACAAAGGAAGGACACAAGAACAAGCTCTTGCCTCAAGATTACAAGCTCTGTTTGTTTTATGCAACTAATCAAATTCAGCTATTTGGTAACACTCAGTTTAAATAAACTTCTCATTCAAGAAGAGTAAACAGAACCCGTACATTTAAAGTCCTGACACCACACGATTGTGCTTTAAAGTAAAAATTACAGAAATCAATAGCCCAAAGAAGTAATTAATTTTATTTGAGCCAGTTTCTTGGAATCCACAAGTAAAAGGCTCTAGCTAGGAAAGATACACACAAGACAGGGCATGACGAAAACCAAGTTTGAGTGTTGGTGTCTGCCTTCATCTTGCAAAGGCTGATCTGAGAGTTCAATTTAACAAGTAGAAACTTGGTTAGATTAATTGCCATGAAACTAAGGATAAGGCTCAAAACCCACTCATGTTACAAACATATCTCAGGAGCTGAAGCATCCATTAAGAAAAATTCAAAATCAGAAGTAACAGCAGTCTGAGCTCCTTCTAAGCCAGATTTATAGTACACTCCCAACAGAGTGTACATTGCTTACAGCAATAGGGATGTTAAAAACAAAAACTGGTTGTGGGGAAGCAGGGGAATAAGTATGCAGAGCCAGAGTAAAATGATGAATAATGTAATTCCATAACTATAATCCTGTTCAAATCATGCATTTAATAAGGCTCTAGGTACCTCTTAAAATAATTGCAACAGATTAAGCTTCTAACCATGGTTACAAAAAGTAAGATTTCTCAAGCAATTTAGGTGCCAATAAAGTAGATGTGTACTTCAGGCACTTTTAATAACGAGAGAAGAGGCCAGAATTTAAAGTCAAGGGTCCTTATACAGTGTGCAAAAAGTATCAATATCTCAAAAGTAATAAAAAAAATCCACATGCTGAATTTGCAATTAATTGAAACCCAGCCAATGGAAAGCACTAAGCAATGGTGTGTGCTTGACCCCTTACCTTTGGGAATTCATTTTGCAGAGTAAAGTCTTTTAGCACAAGACCTCCAACTTAGTGGCAAATAAATATATACAATAAAGTGGGTACCAGCAAAGCCAAACCCAACAAACAAAAATGCCAGAACTGGTTTTAAGTCTATAGGAATCACAAACCTCCCAGCACCCATCGTCTCCTCACAGTTCCATTTTAATAGTTCCAAGACCAACCCCCATTTAGATCTCCACTGAGAACTGCCCCATTCCAATGGTGGGCACTGGCATGGTAAGCACTGCAAGATGGGAAATGTTGCCTTACCCTCCACTCTGGCACACAGCTTGCCATCACAATAGGAAAACACCTTCACTCAAACACCTCTGGGTTGAGCTACATGCAGTCTGAAAGGAACCCTCAGAAAATTTGGAAGCAAAGGTCTAACAAGTCTGAAGACACACACGGAGTCTTCAAAGGCTGAGTACCAAACTGTGCAGCTAAGGATACGTGGGACATGTCAGCATTACTCACATGGGTAATTTTTTGTTTTTACATTTCAAGCATTTAGCATTTACTTAAAAGATAAAAAGTGCACAGGTCAACAAAGTGAAGGTCTCAAACCAAAGGCTTTGAAGCATTTTTGGGCCTTTTCTGATTGAGAGCTACAAACAGTGTGAAAAATGGTCATATTTGCTGCATCTTCAATTTGCTATATAAACAAAGTGCATGCAATCCAGAAACAATTTTTATCTTACTCAGGCAAGCCGGTAACATCTGTTTCTCCAGCCTCCCGTTGCTCATGACAGTGTAAGCAAGCAGTGACTGAGGGAAACAGCTGCCTCCACTGCCACAGGGCAAGAGCACAACAACCCTGGTTGTGAGTCACTTAGTGGCTGGGTAGTATGGAGACACTTCACACCCAAAATGTCCCTAACCCCTACCGCCTTCAGCTGACTTAACACCAGTTTATGAACTGAGCTTGCCTACTCCACAATTAGAGGTCTGCCAACACCATAGCCACATACTCCAGTGAGGGTGATATAGCTCATGGCATTTACAGCAGCTGAACCCAAAGGAAGCAGGGTACAAGATACATAGCAAGGTCATGTCTCTTTCAAGACAACTGCAGTAGAAAAGTTGGAGTATGATGACGGGGAGATGGGAGAGAAATGTTACAGCCAGGTGCGGAATTGTGCATCACTGATATACAGCACTGATACCAATGTTTCCAGGTTTGTTGCCCTTTTTTCCCCACCAATTATTTACTCCATAGAACAAACTGTTTTCATAACCCAACTTTGTGTGAAATATAGCCTCGTGTCCATCCCTGTAAGATTTCTCCAAGGAAACATCAGACATTTTTTCCTATCTTCCAAGATTAAATTTCAGTCCAAGAAACCAGTTTTATTTACTTACAAACAAATGGCCCTCATATCAACAACCCAGCACTTTCCATACAGCAGACAGTGTCCCTTTGTAGTCAACCCATATTTTCCTCTAAAAGCTGAATGGCATACACTTAAGTCAATGTTCCTGAAACAACTCTGTCTCAGCAGCTAAATAAGGCTGCCGGTAGGCAGCGTCCGAATTCACACGTGCGAGGCAGGACTTAAATTCCCTTCCTCATGGCTGTCAAAAAAACCTGCAAAAAGATTACTTCAGCCAGCGAATCTGACAAGAAGCTCACAAGAATGGGTAGGAGCACTATGTATGTAAGAGGATACCATCTATGACTCCAGTTTCTCCATTTTGAAAATAGCAAGTGTTTCAAGAAGAGATAAAATAAATAGTCCTTAAAGAAGCAAGCACACCATATACTGCAAGAAATCTTTTTTTAATTAGACATGTACATTCAATGACATTTTTTTACATCAGCTGACTTGTCAAAATGCCTGCACTGGGATTAATTGTGTATTAACTAAAATTAAACGTCATCTCAAATTATTTGGAGATAATTCTGTGAAAAACGTCAGAGTGTTTATATGCTTCTGTTACATGTCTGTCAAACAGAGCTTCATGATGCTGAGGCTACAACAGCCTTCTACATGCCTGTTTAAGGACTTCCATTCCTTTCCTCTTCCTCCAGCCTGCCAAACTGCCAATGACCGTTGCTTGTGGGTTTTGAAGAAGATAAATTGATTGAGCCTCCACTGCAGCAGCCCTGCCATTTTGCCAGATAAGTGAAAAGGTGGTGCCACGCTACCATTACACTGACTGGCGTTTAATTGACACACAAGCTTTGAATACCAAACAGAGTTATCTTCCACAACCAGATATTATTGAGGGGCTCTCTCACTGCTTTAGTTAAGGTTGCTTGACTTTGACAGTCAGTTGAATGGAAGCATTTCAATACAGTTTAGACGGAAGAGGTAAAAAAAAAAATAAAATGGGGCAGTATTTGAGTCTCCCAGCAATTTTCCTTACTTTTTCTAGCACAGAGATTGCACTTCTCTGTTACAAACCTGTGAGAATACAGAATGCCTAAATCGGAAGAGAACCAGGATATTGCTGGATATGCTAGTCTCAGGATAAATTAAAAAGACAAGTCTTTCCCATTTTACATGTTCTGGAGTTGGGAATATACCTGTCCATTTAGCTACAGTGCTTGTCAGTGGTGGTTCTATCCCTGTCTAACCTCAGGGTACACAGCTTCAGTTCCTCAAACACACGTCTGCTAAGTATCAGGACTGAGTCCTTAAGCCCATTTGAGCTGAAATATAATGCAAAACACTTAACAACTCTTCCCTTGACTCTGTTCTGCAAGCCAGGCTAACTGCAGTTCTCAAGTGAAGGGTTTCCAGACAGAACTCTGACAAGGATTTAGCCCTGGGGCTGCACAGATTTATCCATTTGCACATAATTTACATTTAAGAGAATGCAGCAAACAGCAAAGCAGAATTTTTAATGAAAGGTGAATCTTCTCTGCAACTTGCTAACTGAACAGATCTAACACGGCAAGAGTTTGTTGACCCTCAGGCCCAGGCTTATCTGTTTGCACAGGGGTTTGACTGAGTGCCATTGGGAAGGTTTGAGGTTCTCTGAGCACTTTAACTATCAGGTTCTAGTATTCTGCAATACTGCAAACGTATTTCATAATGCCAATACATTTGTTTATACATTTAAAAATGCAACAAAAAGGAGGGGAAAAAAATAAAAGACTGGATTATATAGCAAGAAATAGATTTTGGCTTACATACATGCACAACAAAACTTTGCCCTGCTGACTGAAAAATGCAGATGCTTCAGCATAAACATCTTACCAACTTTAGCTGCAGTATAATTTCAAAAACACTGTTGATGAATTCCCTTATTACTATTGCCTTTTTTTTTTTCCTAATTAAGAACCTCAGTCTACAAAACTGGAATGCCAACACTCTGAAATAATTGCTATGGATATTGAAAAGATTACCCACTTGAAACATTATATATTATATAAGTGGGTACAACTGCACTTGCTGAATGGGAAACAAGAGCTTCATTTTAGAATGCAAAAGTGTGAAGTTGTAAAAAAAAAAAAAAAAAAAGAAAACAAACCCAAACACTTAATGATTTAAAGTGTTAAGGCATTTTAAGTTAAGGAAAAAAAAAAAAGAAATAGAAAAAAAGACAATGTCAGCACTGCAACAGAAGCAACCAGAAATAATGTTTAGATTAGGTATGTTCCTCATATCTATACCATACTACATCCCTACTTGCCTGAAAAAATAAATTGGCATTACTAGATTAGCCAAACCACTGACACCTTGAATGGCAGAGGTCGGTATTACACACCTAGAAAAACAGGCGCAATGACAGACTAGATATTATTGTACCCTGAAGCATAGAATTTAATTAACTTGTCTCATAAATATGTAAACTTTGGAGATAAATTTCTACCTTGGATAAAATTTAAATCAATTAATCTCTGCTTAAAATACAGCAAACAGCAGAACTGAATGTCTCTGGAGAACAAATGCAGAAAAAAATTAGACATAAATTAGCAAGGAAGTCATGCAACCAAATACACAAGTTAAGTTTTACCATGCAGAAAAGAGATCAAAGAGCAATAAAGTGAGTGTGGGGCTGGAAAGACTTGAAAGAACATTTAAACATTCAATCAGGAATGAATAGAAGAGTTAGAGTGTGCAAACATTAGGTTGCATAAACACCAATGGAAGAGGGTTTATAGTAATGCCAGTGAGCATAACCAGAACAAGAGCAATTAAACTGAGAATGCAAACATGTAGACAGAATAGAAGGACAAGCTTTGTGAGAGCAATTTTAGAATACACCATGTTAATCTCTCAAAGGGAACAATGAAAACATGTTTGTATGGGAGATTCAGAACAAGAACAGATAAAAATCAACATATGATAACCTCAGAGACTAGCCAGCTACTTACAGTTGGGAACTTGTGTTTCAGAATCAACTGGCAGCCTAGACTCAATCACCTTTACAGAAAAGCAGCTGCACTGTCTTACCAGTTCATGGGATGAGCATACAGCTGTCACCTCACTTTAAAATTCTTCATTAAAAATGAGTAAATAAAATAGGTGGGTCAGAAAGCCAAGATGACAAACTAATGAAGAATGGCAATACCGGTAGAAAAAGCACTGGCAAGCACATTCTCAGAGAGTGGGACTAAGCAAGCTGTCCTCATGGCTTCACACAGGATTTTTCCTGTAATCAGAGTCACTTCCTGCATTTGACCGGCCAGGAACCCAATACACCTGCACTTTCAGGAGTGAGCCAAAGCCATTGTAACAACTCTATTATTCTCATACAGGACCAACAGTTTTGGACTAACAGGGTGAAACATACCAGGGCTGCAGCTGCTCCACCACACTGATACAATGTAAGGACCAGTTGAACAAATCCTGAAGTGTGATTTGACCCAGGCTCTTTTTCAAGTGTCTAGTCCATCATCACCATCCTGCTCTTATATCCACTTGCATACAGGCCTACTTAGTAAGTGGCATAATATACCATAATTCATCAACTCAAGATGGTTTTATCTTTATGGAGATAAAGCCAATCAGCGTTTAACTAGCTATCTGCAAACAGCGGGCTGAAGCTCACGCTGCAGATGGGCTGCCGGCAGCACATAGCATCCTCACCCCACAGGAGGATGGATGCTCTTCACGTGGCATGGGCAGGGCCGCCTCTCCCCGGCCCAGCAGCTCCCAGAGGGAGCTCAAGCGAGCGGGAACAGCTCCGGTGCAGTAGCTGCACTCCGCAGGGCCCTTCTGCCTACAGCGGGACGGACGACGGGTCAGCCAGGACCGGACAGGCCTCACCTAACCACGCCGGAACCCTGCGGCCGCGCCCGCACCTGGCGAGGGCCAACCCACAGGCTTGTACACCGGCTCGGCCGCAGCAGCAGGTAACGGGGGCGGCGGCTGGGGAAAGGAGCCCGATCCCCGCCGCTCCCGTCCTGACGCACCTGGTCTCCTGGTTGCTGAACTTCTTGGTGACCACCTTGCCCAGCTCCAGGCCGAGGCGGTCCGCGATCTTCTGCGACAGGTCCTGGTGCGAGCTCCCGCTGAAGATCTTGATGTTGGGCATGATGGCGGCTGCGGCACCGACGCTCTTCTCTGTCTCCTCGTCCCCGCTCCGCCTCGCACCGCAGCCGATCGCCGCACGGGGACCCGCCCGCCTCCTGCGCGGGACGCGGCACGGTGAGCGCTGGCCACGCCGCCTCGCCCCTATTCCGCCATTTTGCCCCTTCCCGCTCCCCGCGCAGACACTTTATAGACTCCTGACCCCCGCGGACACGCCCCTTCGCGCTTTCTATTGGCTGCGGCGCGGCCGGGGGCGGAGCCCTGCCCGCCCCCGCAATGGCGCGAAAGAGCGGTGGGCGTGGCTCAGCGCCCCGCCGGAACAACGAGCCCCTGGTGCAGGGAGGCGGGAGGGGTGTCCCTCTCAGGGGTGGGGCGTAGCGCAGGAGGCGGCCTGCGATTGGTTGCCGCCTGGCTGCCTGGCCTGCGATTGGTCAGCGGGGCATGCGCGTCTGAGGGGTAGAGGCTCGTTAGTGGCATGATTGGCAGTCGCCTTCCCCCCCGCCCCCAGCGGCCATCATGGTTGCCGTCCTTGAGGGGAGGCCCCCGGGGGTGGGGGGCGGCAGCGGAGGGTAGAGAAAATGGCCCCGCTCCCGCCGCATGGTGCCCGCGCCCCATGCTGGCCTCCGAGCCCCGCGGCTGAGGAGCCCCGCGGCGGCGGAGGATGCGGGGGTTACCTCAGCATGCCGGTGTGCGTGCGCCCGCTGCCTGCTCCCGCTGCCGCCGCGGCCTGCTCTGCGCTGAGCAGGCGTCACCCCGCCGGGCCGCAGCGTAACGCAGTGCCCTAGCGGCATGCTGCACCGGGTCACCCTGTACCGCCGAGTCACGCTGCGGCGGCACCCCGCCACCGCCGGGAAGGCTGTGCGGGCACCACCGCACCGGCACTGG
>JANHGB010021402.1:0-47835 GCA_026283785.1 Coracopsis vasa | reverse complement strand
TACCCCATACCCTACATCCCTCATCTATTCCCCCTATCCCATGCCCCATTCCCTCTATCCCCTATTCCCTGTCCCATTCCCCATCCCCTATCCCGCCGGCACCTGTCGAACTCCACGGAATAGACCAGGATGAGGTAGCGCCTGGCGCTGAGCGGGGACCCGGCGGCGGGGGGCGAGGGGGTGCGGAAGGACTGGCCTGGCTCTGGTGTGCAGTACTTGTATCCCTCACCTTCACCCCCCGCTTTCTCAAATCTCTGGTGGTTCCTCTTTGCTCAGATTGACTGGAGGAAAAGAAAGGGCACCATGCCCCGGGGTGTGCGGGAACGCGTGTGGTTTGCAGCGCCCCCTTCTCTTTGTTTCCAGATAATTTTGAGCCTTGAAATGCCTCCAGAGTTTAATTCGGTCACTAGTCGGAAGCTGATAGCTTTTTGTTTTATGTGAACGGACTACCGAGCAGTCATTCCGTGCAGCTTGTACATATGTGTGACATGCCAGTGAATGAAAGAAGTAAACTTCCTACTGGTACCCCTCAGCTTTTGACATCTGTTTGCTAGAACAGAATAGAGAGCAGCTCTCAGGAGTTGTGTTATTCTTTTTTTCTTATGTGAATCCAAAACTTGTGTGTATATATACGCATAGGTATATATGTATAAAGAAGGGTTATTTAAATGGAAGGCAAAATTTGCATGTCTGGAGTTCTTGGAAGGAATCAGCAATGTAGTGTATGCAGGTGTTGGGATCAATATGCTGAATTTAGAGCTTTAAAAAAACCCACTCGAAACCCACCACCACCAAACTATGCCATAGCTTATGGTGAAATGCCTGTGAGATAAAAAGCAAATACCAGGTGGATTGTAAGTGGTTATTGAAAACCAAGGGAGCAAAGTGGAGTTAGCTGACATCTAAAATTTAAAATATGTTGTTAATTGTGGTCAGAACAACAAAACATTGTGAAAAGATTTTGCAATGTCACAGGCAAAATGGAAAGTGAAATATGGTATTAACATGAATGGACTAATGCACATTAAAAGTGCAAAATGTATGCACACATAATTTGTATGGGAGAATATAATGGCTTCAAACTGAGCTCTTAGTATCCCAAATAAAGGATTAACTGCAGTATTTGCAAGTACTTCTCCAAAATATTTGTTCAATGCTTTGTAGCAAGCAAATAGGCAAATCAAACAGTACAAGTTTAAAGCAGAAAATGCCCTTATATTGCTACAGGAATCTACACATGCCTGTCTCAAACAGTACATTTTCTTGCTAAAATCTATTACCTTATTAAAAAAAAAATAGGCCTAGTTTCTTTTTAAAAAGATAAGATTTCCAGCCTAAATGACTCTATGATTACATAGCTCTAACCATAAAATGATTTCTGCATGAAGAAACTGTAAACAGGTTAGGTTTGTCTAGCTTGGAAAACAGATGACTGGAGGAAAGGTAATGGTTATAGAGCTGAGAAAAATTAAAAGGGTGAACTGGAAATGGTTGTGCAACTTCATCATTACAGAGGAATCAGAGTACATGAAGTCGAATGACCAAGCAACAGGCTTAAACAAAGTTTTCTTTTACACAAGCGGGAAATAAATTGCAAGCTCATTAACAAAGAATATTTTGGTTTCTGAAACTTCTGTCATTTAAAGTTCATAGAAGAAGGGTCCATATCTTTAAGCTATAGAATGAATACTCAGGTAGGGAAACTTCTGAAATATAGATAACTGGGCCTGCAAGGCTGTATGAGGGTATATTTCCCTGTCTTGAGTTCTTTCCTGTGTGTCCTGTACTGTCCATTGTTACAGAGCAAACGATTACCTAAGTGGCTATTTATTAAAGTTTCTATATGCTCATTAGATTTGTCTGGCCACTTTTCCTCTTTTATAAGATGAAAGGTGGTTCTTGCTACTTGCTGGTAGCTTACGTTTTTTAGGGTTTCTATGCTTTCAGACTGTGCATGTGAGGTCTTTGCTTACTCTGTTGCTGAAAGTTCAAAATTATTTTGCTACATGCTGTTCAAAGCTGAAAATGAGGATAGTTTCCTCCAGGCCTTCCATCTTTTGTCTGTATGTGACAAGTAGAATTGAAATGCTAGGGTTCTCTAACTTTGTCTGCTAACCTAAACATCTCTCTAATGCATTCTTGCTTAAAAAGGGAAAAAGTAACTAGTAAATGTCTTTTTAAAGGGTTTATAAATACTTAGCAATTTAGAGATCCATGTTGTACGTTCAGCTTGGATTCCATGAATACTTTGCTTTGAATCCTTCATTGTGTTTTGCTTTCAACAGTATCAGAGCTTGTAAAAAGATTGCTAAAAATCACCTAGATTTCAAAAGTACTGATCATAGGAAGCTGACACGTTCATGGTTTTTTTTTTGTGAGGATTAGAAGTGACTCAATAGGATTTGATAATGACTTACAGTATCGGTAATTATTTTTTCCACATACAGCATTTATTAATATTGGTACATGTCTAGTTTTTGTGCCATGATTATTAATAGAAAATATTCAAGGAAAACAGTGTCAAAACCACTAGTAGAAAAAAATCAGTACAAGCTGCTTCAAATTCAACTGTTTACCTGTACCAGCAATAAACAGTTTCTTATCCACCTGCTTACCTATTGGCTTCTATTTTTTACAGCCTGTTAGACTCCCAGGGAGATTGAGTGCTGGTATGACAGGATATGAATAAATGTCAGCCAGTGAGACATAAAATTAAAGGACAAATCTGACACAAGAATGGCTGGATATAATCCTGAGTAAGCTTGATCTGATGATAAGAATGTTTTACAACCATTTGATGAAAAGCATCACAACAGCCTCTTCAAAAGACTTACAGGATCAAAAGCTGTAAACATAAATTTTGGTTGGCTTTTAAAAGGACTTGTGCTGTGAATGCTTGCAGAGAACAGTAAACTTAAATACCCAGAAGGCAGCCTATGATCACGTGGATTTCTGCTGCTTATCACAAATACGATGCGATAACTGCTATCAAAACTTAAATAATGGGGGAAAAAACTTCATTTTATCATTTTTCTCAAATGAAGAGACAAAATTCAAAGCAGAAAGTACCAGAAGTTATTTGGACCAGTTCTTCAGCCATGTGAAAAGCAAAGGTTTATGCCCAAATCGGGCATTTATGCCTATAATAAAGAACTTTGAATAAATGACCTGATTTTCTTTCAAACATTTCTGGTTGCTTCTAACTGCTACTTTCAATTTTAATGTGAATTTGTTTGGAAGGCTTACAGCTAGCAACATCTCTATTTGTAAACTGATCACATCTGACATAGAAACCATTGAGGGACTGTAAATGCAGTATTTTTATTTTTTTTTTCAGTTTCTCTGTTAAAAGTGGGACTAAGGTAACTTGATGCCACTTTTTTAATTCCCTTTTCTGTTTTCCTTTCTCTTGGCTCTCTCTGATAGTCTCATTGCTACCTCTGTGTACTCGAAGTTCCTCTGCAAATGGAACTCATGCATAGTCAAGGTCAAGATAAAATACCAGCCAAGATGAACTCTAGTGCTGCTTACCTCTGTGTATTTGTTTTGTTTTCCCAATGTAGTAATGCGCGGAGCCATATGAAATTGCAGAAGTGCCTTCAGTGCAACAGATGGAAGCGTTCATCTCATTTGGCAGGAGAGGCTAATGAGATGTGGTTTGAGGGACGTGGCATTAAAACAAAAAGCATGTAACTCGTAAAATGCTGAGACAAATGTGTGGTTTGTTTCACAAGTCTGAATTCAGTTGCAGATGGGAAAACATCTGAGTCCTGAATTCTACCTGAATAACTTTAATGCTTTGTTTAAGCAGTTTTGTAACTATCTTGACTGAGTGAACCTTGTAAAATACTTCAAAAGATGAGGAAAGTCATGCTTGATTAGACCAGCAATAAAAAGACAGTACCCTTTAATTTGAAGTTGAGTTTTGAAATGATTACAGATGGGAGATCAGAAGAGAACCGAGTTTCCTTGCAATCAGTCAACAAGCAACACTTAGTAGAGTCTTGCATTAAATGGGACCAGGTTTAAGGAGCCGTGCAGAGCCAAGCACCATGTTGCTGATGTCTTCTGTTACTTCAGTGTCAGTGTAGTGGATGCTTCCTTCAGTCTGATCATCTCCGTAGCAAAGCTTTCCACTAGGGCAGTGTATTACCTACATCTTAAAAATGTCACAGCATCAAAGTGACTTGTCTGTGGTCACAGAAGACATCTGACACCCCTCAGAGTAGAGCCCTGTTCTCTCAAATCTCAGGTTAGCATCTGGAGCTCTGTGCTCCTTTTTTGAAGCTATAGCTGCTTAAGATTTTCTGTGATGGACACTTCATTTGAATAAAGGCAACATTCACCTTGATGATAACCTAGTTCTAAATTAGTCTGCATGTGCTGGAGTAATAACGTCCTATTTTCAAATCAGCAGGGACACAGAGGTAAAATGATCTCGTAAAACTGCACAGAAAGTCCATAGCAGGGTCAGAAATAGAAGCCAGATTTTCAGACTCTGTCTTGTGCCATTACTGCATCACCTTCCCTCCTTTCTTGGTTTAATTTGTATTTCACAGAAGAAAAATCAGGTTGCTTTACCCCAGCATTTCATATTAGCCCTGGGTTTTTTGTTTTGTTTGCTTTTCCTGATTCAAATGGAAAATGTGTTCCAATAAAGAAAACCCTCCGTTAGCTTTTGCATACAAGACAGTAAGGTGAATGAAATACATGGACCTGAGACTTGTACCTGTCACCATCTGAGGTGGATTAAGGCAGTTAGATCACTTTGCTTCTTTCCCCTTTACAAAGAACGAGGAGCTGGTGGAAAGTAACAGAAAAGGTAACTTTTATGAAGCATAGTCAAATCATAAAATGTGTTTTACATCCTGATACTGCATAGATGTTACGTACATCTATGTATGAGTCAGTGAAAGAGGCTTTGACTCATGGTCCCATCTTCACAAACACATTGCAACATGATTTTATAAGAGGGATTGACATACTGATGGAATAATGCCAAATGTGGCTTAAATGTCTGTGAATGGCACCTGGCTGTGGTATTTTAAGTGACAGAGTGGCTCTCAGCTTTTAGTGAGTGCTAAACTCTGCAAGGCTGGGAGCTGCTATTTTTTCTAAATGCAAAATACTGTCTGTCATAGACAGGATTTCACAACTTGCTCTGGATTCAAGTATCTGTTACACCTAGAGCTGGAGCCCTTTCTTTAAATTGCTGTGATGTACTGTGGGGTCTGGCTTGCCTCTTTGAGTAGCAGTTTCTTTCACCAGTTAATGTAGGAATATTATATGTTGTAGTCTGCATGTTATCACTGCTTGTTTGCTGAAGCAATATTGTGGGTATGCTGTTCAACTTCCACTGATTCAATCAAGGAAAGGATGATTTGAAAAGGTAAACCAAATGGCTAAGGAAAATACAGCAAACACTAGATGACTGATTCAAATCAAATATTTTGTGTGTGGTGAAGTTAAACCGGTAGGACTTCTTGGAGAGCAGCTTACATGAACAAAGTGGAAGCTTTTGAGATGCAAACCAGCGGGGTCAGTTACCTGTTCAGGAAGAGCTCTACAGCAAAAGAGCTGCAAAGCTAAACTGAGCTCTATACAGAAAAGACTGTGTGGAAATGCCCATTTTCCCTTTTTTGGGTGTTTTTTTTTGTTGTGTCTTTTAAATTACTTAACAATAGTTATTTTATTTTAAATACACAATTATGTAAGTTACAGTTCTTCAATATGACATGATGTTGGGTGTTACCATTTTGCAATGTTCTTAAAAGGCTGAGAAATTAATCGAAAATGCAGTCTTCTGATTCAGAAGAAACTGCGTACTGTGAATCTGCCTCCAGGCTTTATGTGTGGTTTTGTTTAGTGGTGTATTTAGTTGATATTGCTGCTGGAGAGAGTTTCTCTTACCCAGAATAACTTGTTCTTTCGTAGTCTGGTTATTCCAAGGAAATTCTTACTTGCTTAGTAACAGTGAGGCGACAGGGAGTCTCAGCTGAAGAGGTAGTCTTAGCTTGATTCAGACAAATGTATTTGTTTTGGGGACTTTTTCTTAACTTTCCATCCAAGCTGACACTGAAACTAGAGCAAGTGAAAAAAAGAAATCTTTCTACTTTGATTATTTTATACCCAAATGTCTCCACAACAGGCTGGGAAATCTTGTGAGGTTTTGAAACTCTAATTTTCAAGCCTGGTTGCCCTCACACTATTATTGTTGGCTAAGCCTACTTTCTTTTCAAAGCACTGCATCGTGGTTCATTTCACCTGGCTGTTATCATTGGTGTGGTGGTTTGCCAACTGTAACCAGTCATGTTGGCTGATTATTTATACTGTCTTGTTTGTAGTCTTGAGCTAGAATGCTTTTAAGTCTGTTTGTGGCACTGGGTATTTTGGGTATGCAACTCAAACCAAACATGGAAAAAAATAATGCTGCTTTTCTTAAGAGTGTCTGTTCTTCAGTATTTCTCCCCTCACAGTAGTAATTCTGTGTATTGAGTGGCCTTTTTGCAGTGATAGAGGAAGCATGTGGTCTGCTCTAGCCTAAGCTAAAATGCCTCCCTTAATGGGGTATTTATTTGTGCAAAATATATTCAAGTCATGCTTCTGTGAATTGCTCTGTAACTCTTTTGGGAAGGCCCTGAATATTTTTGGCTCGTTCTCCCTGCTCTGTAGTGTTCTCTGCAAATGATGTGTCTGTTTCATAGTAATTGACTTTGCAGGTGATTTTAATTAGGATTTTAAACAGTCAAATAAAAACATGACCCCAACAAAATGATTCATGGCTGACAGTCATCCCCCTGTATGCTTAAGTGAATTTAGTAGAATGTATCACATGCTTTTTGTGCACTTCTAAGTCTATTGTCTCAAATTTTGTCTCTGTCAACAAAGTGGGGAGTTGGAGATATTTTTAAATGCCTTGTAATATGCTGCGTAGGTCTGACTTTCTTGCAAGAGTCCTATGTTCACTTGAACTATTTAATGCATTTTCTTTCCCATGTGAACTAGCACGGCTTTTGGAAATTTGATTACTTTTAAGGATGCTTAGATCCATGAGAAGGAGTTGGTTTATGGTCCTCAAAATGCAGAAAGCATTGAAGATCACAGAGATCTGAAATACCTCCCAATGGAAGCAACTTTCAGAGTTGCAACTTCAATTTTTACATCTACATCTGGAAGAAAAAAGATGCCAAACACAGGCATTTGCCATTGAGGCTTTTTCTAGTTCCTGGGGGCTTCAATGCATTTATAGGACATCAGATTCAATTTGATCACAAATCATGTAAAGGTTGAGGTGTTAATGGGAAAGGGAATACTTGGTAAGCATTAAAGATTGTCATGTAAAAGCTTTCCTCTAACTTTCCTCAGCAGCAGCTAAGTTGCAGAATTAAAAAGTCTGCAGGATGTGAAAACCATTCCAGGAGGTAGCGGGAAGGGTGGGATCTTGTTTCTTCCTAAGCAGTGGCCTGCTGGAATTGGCATGACTCTGATTACAGAAGAGGAAGACAAATAGTGATGCTGTGGTTACAGAAATGCCTCTTATTAGTCTTTCATCCCCTTCCCTAGTACATCTGTGTTGTCCACACAAAAATCTGTTTCTGCTGACAGATGTGTAATTGGGAGGATGGGTTTCCCCTGCTCTGTGAGACAGGACTCCTTCTACTTGCATCTGAAGAAGTCTGCTTGACACCGAAGGGCACCTAGTAATAGGGTTAAGGAGATAGACCTTCTGAACTCTGTGCAAGACAGGTGGGTTCTGGGATTGCAAATGATGCTTAGATAGCATCTGTTTTCAAGTAGCTGTTTAAGTTTTATTCTACTTAGCTCTGTATTTTAGAAGTTACATTCCTGTTCTATAGATGGTGAAACTTGACTGGTTGGTTAGAGGGAAAGGATAACACTAATTCTCAGCTGAGTAAAACTCCAGTCTCTCTTGATGTAAATGCTTAGGTAAGGGAGAGACCTTTTAAAAGGAAGATTTTGGTTTAGGTTTAGATATTATTTGTATCTGCTTTTTAAAGTTCCTTGGCTACCTGTTATATGAGAGAAGAGGAGCTGGATCTTAACTATTTTTCAAGAGAGGTTTTAGCAATATGACTATCCCAACCCTTTACTTGGGACCCAGAGTATTCTAGTGGTGAAGCAGAGCATAAATTTACCAGAGAATGTTTATCTAATGGGATTTGGACATGGTGAGGGAACACCTTGAATTGGGGGTGTATGATCTTTTAGTGAACATAAGGAAGACCTTGTGCATTTCAAAATAGGATTTATTGTAAAATGTATTAATTTCAAGATCTCCCAAAGTGCGCTTAATAGTGCTTACGTAATGCAGCTTTAAAAATGTGATTTTTGGAACAATGTGTTTGCTGAGGGTAGAAACTCTAGTGCTACCTTTTTACACTGTCTGTGTAATGAATCCTGAGTCCTTGTTTTAGATGTAACCACAGAAGTTGCTTTTCTCCTGACAGTTCTTTATCTGTGCAGTCATGATCACCCACCTACTGCTTGCTTTGGCAGTACAGTTTGTCCAGAGCTTAAATGTTTGCTGCTGGATGAGGACAGACTTTATCAAATTGAATTGGTATTTACAGGACTGTAGAAAGGAATGGAGAGGTTTTGTGGAGAGTTGTTGGGGTTGACACTTGGCAATTAAGAGGATGGGAGCTGATAAAAGTTTTTTTCCTCACTTTTCTGGTCTAGTTTGACTGAAAGCTGACTATCAGTTTCTAAGGAGTAACTGAGCATTACCTTTTTTTCTTTCTCCTGCAGGCTGGTACGTCGTCTGGCAATTGTTTTTGTCTAAATTCAAATTCCTGAGAGAATTAATAGGTGATACGGGGTCCCAGCAGGGAGACAACGAGCCTTCAGAGACTGAAGCTGACCAGGAGACTCCACCTTCACCTCTGAGAAGCAGACAGAAGTCTGCTCGGCAGCGGAGGGCACCTACGGAAGACACAACCTAAAGTACTCCATTGAACTTCTGACTAATTATGAATGGTTAAGCACCTCTGCACTGTGTTGTTCAGGGGTTTGATCTTACTGCAAAACTGACATAAGAGGTAGTATTAATACCTGTGGACCTTTACTTTTGAACTACCAATGTAAGCTACTTCGGCAGAGGTTCAGGGAGGGCTTCAGCAGCAAGTCGTAGAATACCGAAAGAAAGGAGGGGTGGAGAGAAACCTCCAAAAAATGCTGAACTGCTGTAGTTCCTGTCTCTCTGCACACAGGTTAAAAACAGGTCCTGGACCATAGGCTTAGCCTTTGCATTAGTCTGAGCATAGTAAGCATTTCAGACTTGAAATGGTTTCTAAATTATTTTTTTCTTTACAGCACTGTAACTACATATAGTGAAATTGAGTTTTATTTCCTTAGCTATATATGAATATATATTTTTTTCTTCAATCTTGAGAATGCATGTGAATTTGAAGAACGGTTGAAAGGATATCCTGCTTTAGAAAGTATTCTAAAGTGAGATTTTAATTATGTTCTTATATAAAAAGTATAAAGGAAATATGAAAAATCAATATTAGATGCACATGGTTTGGAGGTTTTTATTATCTCCCTTTTAAAAAGAAAGGAATCAGGTGGTAAGACCTGTTTTCTTGGTTTTGGCATAAGAAGGGTAACAGGTTAAACAGTCTTGCTAGGTCTGTTTTTCCTGAACCTTTTACTCTAAGTCCAACTTATGTTGGAGAGGGGAAGGTGCCTAGGTTATGTACTCACTACATAGTATTCTGAAGTATTGTCTTTGGGCTTTGAATACTAAGCACTTCTCTAGTTCACTTTGTACACCTTTACATCAGGTACATTATACCTGACATAACTTCTTTCCTGGAACCAGTTAAGGCATTCTGACCAGTTTGGTAGACATCACTGTAGCACTTTGATAGTGTTACAGGAATGAATTTGGTACCTCAGGTTTGCTGGAGGACTTACTGATTTATTTTTTTTTACTGGTAGTAAGCAGTTGCTCCTATTTCTTTGAGAATGAGTTATATGGCTATTTTGACGTTGCACTTCAGAATGAACAGCTTCACTTCTGTTTATCTAGCAGCTCTGAAGACTGATGTGTGAGATCTTTGGGAAGAGGAGGAACATGCATGTACCACCTCTGGTGTGTGTGTGTGTGTGAGAGAGAGAGAGAACTACCAACAGGTCTTGTCATGAACAGATCCAGTTTTCTCTTTAAGTTTGGGTATGTGGTAGTGTTTGCATCATTGCTCCCTGAATCAAAACTTAAACAGGACTACAAAATTGGTCTTGTAGTTCCAGCTGTTAAGAAGTTTAAACATATTACTTCCAAACTGGTGGTTTGGTTTAGTTATATGGCTAAAAGCAGCAACATTTAGCTTTTCATCAAGTAGGCCTACATCTGGGAAAAGAGCACTCTTTCAGTGCCTTTATGTTTTGTGAATACTGTTCAAAAGCTAATGAGAGCATTCACTTTATAAAATGATTTGGATGTTTCAGTATTAAAATATTTAAGATCAACCCTGACCTTCCTCTGGAGCCTGAAAGTCTGCTTTGTTTACTAGCATGTGCATACAAGCATGCTTTGTGTTACAGGGTTACATTTTCAAGCATGATTAGGCAGTGCTATGCACATATCCTTGAAACACATATAGAAGCATTGATAGACTTCTTCCTCTATCCTGTCTGCTGGCAAGGGAATGCCTAATGATGCTGCTTGTATTTTTAATTAGTAAAATCGATTAGTAAAATTTAATTAGTAAAAATGAGCAAAAGCAATCGGATTCTGTTTCCAGCTGCTTCCGGTCACTTGCCTTGCACAACTTAATGTCACAATATTCTTGCGTCTGTACGTCTTGTCACATGATGAGCCTTCCAGTTTAGCAGTGCTAACCAATTGCTGGTACATTTTCTTAAGAAACATCTTTAGCATCTTTGTCTTGGGCTTTGCTAATGTAGGCTTACAAATAAAGATATTTTTTTATACTGACGTGTAGGGTATTGACACTCCTCTGCACTTCACTTTTACCTATAGTGCGCAGAAAATGGCAAAAGACTGGTTTGTGCATGTAGTATCACCATCTCAGGTGTAAGTAAAGGTTAACTCATTCTCTGCTTCTAGTAGCTGTGAAGAAATGTGAAGTTACAGCAATATACATGCCGAGTCAGGGTAGCTCTAAAGGCGCAAGAATCTAGACTCTGGAGCATGATAATGAAGGAAAAATCCATGCAGGTTTGAGTGCTGACATTGATCAAATATGCAATAAGATGGATGTGGAACCTCTGGGTAGCTCATCTGCTCTAGCCAAACAACTCCCTTCTCCCTTCCTTGCTCTATGTAGATGTACATTTCACTCAACAGAGTTATTTTCAGTCTCTTCTATTCTTTTTTTTTGTTAAACAGCTAATGCTGTTTTTTCAGTCTTGCTGTGGCATAGCTGCCAATGACGCTGTCTGCCTAGTGTGTAACTTTAATGATCTTATTAGTATCAGGCGAAAGGTTTATATTGCGTGGTTTGGAAGAATTTTGCAATGCTGATGTCTTCTGTCAATGCGTATTTTTTCCTGAAGGAGTCTGTAGTCAAATCTCTGTACAGGGCGCTTCATATGCAAACCTGTAAAAGCGAAGCTGTGTGTGAAAGTGTACTTGTGGTAAGACCTGGGTTCTGATTGCTGGCAGTCCAGTATACTCATGTCTTTGAACCAATTTTTTACCAGTGTACTTCTGAAATGTTGCTGGTGGGTAAGCACTTCAGTTTGAATTGACTCATTCAAGTCTGAAACCTGATGAAGGCAACAGATTACACAGTTGGTCTTGTTTTGTTTAGTAGGATCTAGTTTAAAAACTGTTTATTGCCTTATTGTTGCAGCCATTCTCTTGAATGTATTTTGTGTTCTTATTTTAAATACAGTCATATCACCTTTGTTGCAGGGGCTGTGTAACTTTGAGTAAGCAGTAATTACCTATGCTGTATGTGACAGTGCTGCACTTGTGAGCAACTTGCTGCTTAATATCAGGTTTTACACTGAACTAGACCTGTGTATGTACTTCTGTTTCATCTGGAAATGATCGGAGCAAAGAATGTGTTCAACGTGGTCGTTTGCTTCTTCAGTGTTACGATACTGTACCTAAAGCTTCTGTGGTTGTCTGTTTTCATTGTTAACTGTTCTTTTAACTGACTGCACAGATGAAAAATAAAGTAACCAGACTTGATACGAATATTTTGAGTGGTTTTCTGACTTCTTTTTTTAAGTGGGGTAGGACTTCTTGGAGTAAGCCTGTAGAGTAAGACTTCCTGTTTGAGCATGTAAACGCTATGAGAGACTTGTCAACATTCTAGCTGGTGTAATACCTACAGGTTACTTCATTACAAAGGGCGGGTTAGCGACTCTCTTCTAGAGCAGTTGTTATTACATGTGTATGTTCTGCCTTATCTTTGAAGGTTGTCACCCATTGTGTTTGTGGTGCACCTTCTGCTGGCACGGTTTGTGTGTGCTGCCACAGGGATTCATCCTGAATGCTGGCAGTGTCCTTGAAGTCGAAAGGGTAGGAGGAATGTATTCTGTATGAGGGAGCTGTGGCCTGAGAGGTATTTACCTGTGAATCCCTGGTGCCTGGGGCTGTGTGCTGCACAATTCCTGCAGCTGGCTTCCACCCTCACCCCACTGAAACTTCAGCCTTCTATGCAGATGACTGCAGAGCTTGCAAAGAAGAAGGCACATGTAACCTGTGTCCTCAGAACCACCGTAGAGGAGGATAGCTTGCTGTAAGTCACATCAATTTCCTTTCCTCTGTGCTAGAGTATTTTAACATCTTGTGTGGGGAGTTGAAAGCTTCCTCTCAGCAAATATATGTGTGTTCACAAATAACACCAGTTCTGACTTGAACTACTGGGGCTACGTTATGGGGTTTTATTTCAGTCAGTTTTGAGCATTCTAGCGCAGTGCCCTGCTGCTTATTTAAGGACCTAATCAGGAGCCTTCTCTTGTTCTGAGAACTTCCTGCTCATTTTGAGTTAATCACAGTTCTTGTGTTTCAAATCAGCCCTTCGGTGCCAGCTGATCATCTGTGAGCTTTATCCTGTTTAAACATGTCAAGCAACATCCTTGCCACTGCAGAATGTGTCAAAATGCATCTCTTGCACACCATTCATTTCCAGCATGAGTGGTTTTGGCTTTTGATAATGTAAAGAGTTGCTAACCTCAAGTTCCATGAGGTACGGCTTTGAGAATGTTCTAGAGGGCACAGGAGATACCACCTAGGGATCTGAGCAGTTGTGAGAGGGCTGAGCTTGGTGCTGCAAGGCACAAATGGGTGGCTGTTAGCTCAGGCACACCAGGTCTGCAGCATCAATCGTGTTTTCCAGTGTTGAAACCCCCTAAAGCTGTCTTGCTGTTGTGGCTGGACAGTACCTCATCCGTGGTGACTTCTGACCCTGGCACAACCTCACCTTTATCTTTCCAGGAACAGGACTGGTCTGATCGACCTCTGCTGCCAGTGGGGTGGAGGCACCTTCGCAAACACCCAGCACAGGTGCTGCTTCCACGTGGGAAAATGCTCATCCTTCCTCCAGACCAGTGGAGGGGCATGCCAAGGGGCAGGGAATTTCGCTTTGTGGCTCTGAGTTGGAGGTGTTCTACTGACTTTCTGTTTTGGCCTCTTTATTTTCCAGAATCACAAGGTTTAACGATTGTGACATGTAAGTATGAGCAATGACACTTACTGCAGCCTTCATTTTTACACTCTCCAAAGGATTCTGATACTGAGGGCAGACTTGATTTCACTTTTCCTTGTCCCTGCTTCCAGGATGTCCTCATGTTTCTCCTGAATTCTGGAGTGATGTCATGGATGGGGAAAGCACTTTTTCCCAGACTGACTGCCTAAGCAGGTGAATTTCTCACAGTACAGATCCAGTCTGAAACCCTGGAAGGTTTCAGTATCCAAGTTGGGTACGAAGGCGTCGTTTGGGGCTGGCTTGTCACCACTAGATGGCATGGGCCTTCCAGCTTTGCGGGTAGAAGTACGCTTTGCAGGAGAAATGTGGAGCGCCCGTCAGGGCCAGTGCCGATGACCTCCTTTGCGACCTCCTTGCCGCAGGGTTACAAACACACTGTAACACTGTGATCAGCAGCTTAAGAAATTGGTTGGGTTTGTGATTTTCGTTTTTTTCGGTGGGTTTTTGCTTTTGTTTTCTGATGGAGATATTCATGGGCAAACCCCCAGTTCACTGGGTAATAAGAGGTATAGGCAAGGCAGTTTTTCCTAACAGGTCAGATGATTGTGAGCAATAGGAAGGGTTGGGTGTATGAGTTTACCCTGAACATACACATCTGCCCATGTTAAGAGTATGAAGCTATGTGCACCATGGCCTGATCCAGTGGGGCAGCTCTTACCTTCTTAAACATTGGCAGGCTGATAGCTAGAGATGCTCAGAGATCAAAAGCAATTGAATAGTGCACACATGCGTCCCCTTAACTAAAATGTCTCCAAAGTCCAGAATGAAAAAGAAATCCTTCGTTTTACAAATGGCTGCCATGTTGACTGCTATCAATAACCAGCAATAAACCAGTGTCCAGTGCAGCACATGGGAGAGGATCACAGTTTTGCTTCCTCGCTTGCCTGCCTCCTTATGGCTTGGGATGCTCTGCACACTGAGCAGGGCCAGCAAGAAATCAGAGCTTCTTGGGCTTTGTGCTGCAGTCAGCACTCACCTTACCTGTAACTGGTTTCACCCTGTGCAAGTAAGACATGAAAAGCTAATTAGCTCCTACTTGTGCAAAAGGTAGTGCTTAGGAAGCCTTTCCCCCCCCCCCCCCCTTTAATTTGTGTTCTCTATATAAAATGCCAGGGCTAGAGGCTTATCAGGCCTGGAGGACTCAGTGCTGTGTGCATGGAGTAGGCTTTAAAAATAGATGCATCTCAGCTGGTGATGGGGTCACAGCTGTTGCTTTTCTGTGCATAAAGCTTGTGGAAAAGCAGCAGTCTTGTGGAATGGGAGCTTGTTGAATTGTTCTTCTGGCTCCTTGTCATACACTTTCCTCCTGGGAATCCATGGATGCTTCCAGGTAGAAAACACTGTATTTCACTTCACTACTTGACTGGTTTTGGTTTTAAGGATGTGAAACTGAGCAATGTTCACAGGGCATGGAGGTTTTGTTCTCTGTTGCCTTGTCTGGAAGAAGAGATTGGCATTTTCTGCCAAAGTTATTCCTTGTTCAGTTGATTGGATCAGTTGCTCCAAAGGCTTTGTTGCGTTTGCTGTGGAAGAGATGCCACACGCTCCTGTGCTATTGGCCTATTGTAGGACTCCAAGTAGAAAAAGGTATCTATAGCTCTGTCCCTCCGGCAAGTACCTGATAAGATGTAATGATTCCACGTGAAGTACATGAATTGTGCAATTTATCCCTATGATATCACAGTCTGGGGCAGGTTAATCTGCTGGAACACTGGTCAACTGCAGGAGTCCGATTTGCACTGTAATGGCCTGGTATTATTGCTGGTCTGAAAGCAGGTGCGTTTTGTTTTCTCCGAGAGCAGTGCAGTTGGTTTGTGGTACAGGAGCAGCTTGGGAATATCTTGATGCTTTCCTGTCTGGTTAACTGCTCTGGATGTGCAATTACTTACTTAGCTCTGCATCTGGCACATGCTCTCCCTGTAAATGAATGTTTGAAACTGTGTATTATGTTTTTCCAGCAAGGCAGGGATGTGTACAGGATTGATTATTGGGAGGGAGCTAAACATCTCCTGAACAACCATCTTTGTGACCCAAAGAACATCTGCCTGATTTTCCTGTCCTGGCTCCTGTATTTCTCTGCCCTCGTACAAGGAAGAGCAACCCAATCCAGAAATACCTTCAGGCTGGGAGCTCCTAAGTAAGCCCTCTGTAACTAACTGGACTCTGTGCTGCTGTGAGCCCAGAGTTGATAAGAGAACTGCTGAGAGAATGGAGGCACAGAGATGTGAGCTACCTCTGTGCTTTTCCCTGGCACAGAGCATGTTTTGGTCAATGGGACTTCAGATTTGGGTCTGATCCCATAGCCTGGGATGTGGCTGGACTGGGAGGATTCAGCTTGGATGTGGGCTATGCCATTTGCAGGCTCAGGCTCCAGCAGTGCTTTGACTTGCTGAACCCTTGGGACCAGTGTTTTGGTGGTACCAATACCATCTTTCAGGCTTGATAGACCAGGAGGAGCCCATGAGTTTCTAAGGTGCTTTAGTGTTCTGGCTGTGACCTGAACCGTGTACGTGGCCACACACACCGAGTTTCAGGAGGCAGGTGTTAGGGTCTGGGAGTAGGATTAATCATCCTCAAAATTTAGGAGCCTATGATATGGTTATTTGCCGCTGAGCTACTTGTCTTGGTTGCTCGTGAAGACCTAAGGAGACTTAATCATTGGAGCCTAGTGAGGGTTTATTACATCCCAAAGTAGTCCTGATCATATGACTTGGTCTCTATTCAGTTTGAAAGGGACCCTGAAGATATCTTGTATGCAGGTCTTGTTGGGTAGGCATGAGGAATTGCATCTGGGTGGTCTCACACTGGGAGCAGAGACAGGCTAATCCAACATGGGGCACTTCTGGGCATCACCCTCCCCCTGGAGAAGAAAGGAGCATTTTCATGTGTGTATCTTGGTGTTTTCAGCAGCTTTACTCCTCAGATGGAGCTGTGGTTCTGTGTAATGCTCACGTTTGTGGGATGTGTGGATTTCCACCTTAACTTCTCAGTGTGCAGAGGCAGCTCCACACCTCCTGCTGCTGCAGGATGGAAATGGTGGGTCCTGCATCCACCTCCTCCTGATGAGGTGCAGCTCTGCTCTGGGAATGTTCTTTTGGTCATTGTAGCACTGCCTACAAAAGTGATGTCAGTTGCCAGCAGGGCTGTGCTCATTCCTTAAGTAAATCTGCGAGTGGACAGTCGAAATCTGTGCCTTGAGCAGTGGGGCCTGAAAATAGCAGCAGGTCAATCACTGCAGAACACACGTGCTTGTTCTCATTTATCAAAGAATAATTTACTTCGAAATGTGGCATGAAGAAAAGCCAAGTAAGTCAACTTCCCCCATTGTGGAGTGCACGCTAATTACAGGTACCTGTTTCCAGCTCAAATCGCCTCCGGAGATTAAAGGCTTTTGGGTGGGCTGCTCCTACCATCCTTCATAAAAACAAAGCACAGGGTGAAAACACAGTAGAAGTCCATTCATGCTCATGGCCCCTCACCCTTGTGGCTTTTTATCTTTGAGCTTAGCTGGGAATAAAGGCGGACTTCAATCACTGCTCAGGGAAATGCCCTGGAGCCTTCTAGCTGCACAAAATGTTTGAAAATATACTTTGATTCCTTTCTGCAAGACCATCTAAAGCCCAAAAAGACTTTTATCTGCTCTTTCCCATTCTCTCTGCTCTCCTGTTTCAGCCTTTTCTGCTTGTCCTTCACTGTAACCTTCATTTAACTACGCTTAAGTCTGCCTTTATATAAACAGCAGATGCTTCTGGGACATTGTTATTGTGCCTTCCTGGTTGGCAATGGCTTGGGTAGCCCTGGCTGCAGTGTTCAGCAAGATAAAGCTAGTGAAGTAGGAAGCTATGAAGTGCCTCTTGGATTTGGTTTCCTGCAGCTTTACATCAAGGAAAGAGCTCTGATTGTTGCTCCTGTAATTGAGGGAAATTATAGGGAAGGAGAAACAAGCCCCCCTGATCTCAGAGGCAAGACCCCATCAGCAGCAAGGTTCTTATATCCCTCCCTTGGCTGGTGAAGCTGATGCCCCATGGGTGTGAGCATGTGTGGAACCAGGGAATGGTGATTTTTATTTGGGCTTGTGGTATGTGTAACCTTCTGGGTGCCTGCTGCGTGTGGAGGTGGCTGCTGCTGCTCCTTGTGCTGCATCACTGAGGGAGTGCACTGCAGAAGACCTGAGCTTTATATATCTCCTGTAGGGCCGATGCTTTGGGCTCCCCCGTTCTGTTTGTGCTGTAGTCAGCCTGACCTGCCGAGTTGCTGCCTGGACTGAAAAAGATGCCACCTCTTGGTGTTCAGCAGAGGAAAATAAACCCCTGTCAGGCAGGCGGTGCATACGCTGAATCCATTGCAGCTGCAGCTCTGTGGGTGCAGGTTTTCCAGGCACAGGGCTTTGCATGGGAGCTCATGCAGAGGTCAGTAGCAACAAGGCAGACTCCTGTAAGGAGCTCTGACTTGATGGACTTTGCTTGTGGGGGTGCAGAGCTGGGGGTAGATACTCAGGGAGGTGCAGAAAGAAGAAAGCAAATGGCAGGTCCGTTCTCGGTTAAACCTAGCGTGATGCTGTCTGCTGAAAAGACAGAACTGAAGAACAGAGTCCTGTGAGGAGGTTACTATTGCAAGTTAAACCCCAGGAGAGGTGGGAAAGTCACATTCCTCTCAGCATTGCCTCTCTGAGCATTTCACTTCTGCTTGGAAACCCATAGTAGCTGTGAGCCAAGACCATGTTGCAGTGGAGACATGGGTTTACTGGAAGGCCCAAGGAGCTTTTGTCTCCTCACTTCTTGCTGTGGAACTGCCAACTCCTGGTTTTCTGCTGCTCTGCCAGGCTAAAGAGGAGGGCTCTGCAACAGCCATCGGTGTTCATGCCCAGCTATTCCCTGATGGTTTGACCTGAAATTTTACTGTGAGGGTGGTGAGGCCCTGGCACAGGTTGCCCAGAGAAGCTGTGGCTGCTCCATCCCTGGCAGTGTTCAAGCCCAGGTTAGATGGGGCTTTGAGCAACCTGGTGTAGTGGAAGGTGTCCCTGCCTGTGGCAGGGGGGTTGGAACTGGATGAGCTCCAAGTTCCCTTCCAACCCAAACCGTTCTGTGATTCTGTGAAACTTTCCTTGCTGATCCTTCGCTCTGGGAGGCCATCGTCAAGCGGTCCTAGCCACCGACCTGAGAGGTGATGGGATGAAGAGCACCCTGCTCTGAAGCCAGCAGCTCCCCGGAGGCAATGCCATGGGAGGATGTCTCCTCTGAGGTCAGGCTGCTGACTGTCTGGAGTAAGGAGCCAAGCGTATTCACGTTTGTCACTAGTGAGGCAGACTTCCACACTGGACATCAGACAGTCATTTCACACTGGCCATCGACTTCGTTGCCAAACAGCAGTAGCTTCTTGGCAACTGCATAGGGACACTTGTGGCTCAGGGAGGGCAGCGAAGAGGCTCTGGTTTCTCTTCCGAACTGTTTTGGGTGTTCAGTCCCTGCTTTGTTGTTAGCCGATCTTTTTAAATTTAGCAGAGGAATAAACAAAGCACTTTCGGGAAGCAGCCCTGCATCCCAGCTGCCCCCTTGTGACACACGAGCCAAGCCAAGCCAGGCACATTGCTCTCAAGGCTTGCTCTGTACTTAACTCCCTAGCAGGAATGTCTTTTACTGGCAGCTGAGAACTGGCCTAAGCATGGAGCCAGCCCCAGGCTCTTTCTCTGCCCTTTGCAAACCCAGGGTGTTCATCAGGAGGTAGGGCAGTGCCTTGGCAGCAGTGAAATGGGACAGTAACTGATGGGAAACGCTCCGTGATCCTTGAACGCTTGGTTGTTTTGGACAGAACCCACTCCCAGATAATGCTCAACTTGACATGTAGTAGAAGAAGGGTGCTCTTAGCATTGGGAAGGAGGGGAGGATAGCTACACTAAGTAAAGTTGTTCTACTGGTTCCCTTGTGGATCATGGCTTCTCCAGTAAATGTTGGAGTGGGGGAGCAGGCCATACTGCGTGGACAGTCACATCCGTGTCCTGCCACACCACCTCCTTGAGGGAGTGTGTTGAGAGGAACTGTGTTGAGTTCACCTCAAGGAACAATGCTGGTGCTATGGTGAGATGGTTTGGGATGCAGCAGGAACAGACGTGGGCAACGGGGCAGGAGCATAGACACTGATGATTGTATTTCAGACTTGATCCCTTGTGTATTTGAGTTGGATAAATGCTTCAACTGCTTCTTCTAGACAGGCAGAAAAACTGTCTATCCCCTCCTCTCATACCCTCAGGTTCCCATTTCACCCTATGAGCACTGATCATTGGAAAGACGGAAAGTGAACACCTCATTTTAGAATGGCTTTGATTGCCGCTTGCTAAATACTTCCTTTTAATATGCTTAAAGAACTCCGAAAACAAGAAAAAATAAGACCAAGTGTTGCCTTTTTTATATAAAAAAGCTAGTCATTTAATCATTTTAAAGTGACTCCCTACAAGATAACAAACTGTAATACAGGCTTGCAGTAAAGGTTCTCCTTTCAAAAGCACAAACTACCAACATAACCACTAAGCTTCAAAACACTTTTTCACTTTCTAATAATACACAGTGAAAAAACAAACAATGGATAAGGAAATCCAAAAGAATCCCAAACAATACTAGTACAAAACAGGTTCAGGTGGATTGCTTTTTGCGAACTGGCTATCGGTTACCATTAGCATAACTGCGCTTTCTGCATGTTACACCAGAGCCAGGCACTGGAGCCGATTCTGGGCCAGCTGAGGTTGTGCTGGCTCCTGTTGCCCTTCCAGGAATGCTGGGCAGACTCTAGAAATGTGACATTAAGACAGCTAAGAACAGTCTTCGCTCTGAAACAATATATTAAGGCTGTAAGATTTCATATGCTGCTGAAATGGTTTTGCTATCTAAGACAACAAATCCTGTTTCAGTAAGGCACGTGTTTGGATACAAACTAGGAAGTGAGAAGTTAGGCCAAAGTGCCTGTTCTTGAAGTGCCACTAGTGATCCATTTGCTGATGTGAATGGGACTACCTTGAATTACTCAAGGACAGTAGTGTTTCTGCTTTAAAAATGCCAGAATCACCTGGAATTTACCTGAGCTATTGCTCACTTTGAAGCTTCGTTTCCAGTCTGAGGGCCATGGGTAAATGGCATTCTGTGATTTATTCTTAGGGGGTTCACAAAAGGCAACTGAGACAAATAACCCTATGTGTGTTTTGGAGCAGCCACCATACATGACATTTCTAAAGCAGTCTACCAATCTGCTAACAATTTTTAAGGGTTTAAATTGAAAATTACTGGGTGGGATTGTGTGTACTTACTGATGGAATGGCCCCATTAAAACAGAGGTCATTTTTAGCAACAGTGTAGTGCAGAAGGACCAGCACCTATGCAACAGAATTTGGGGTGAAAAAAACCACCCAGTAGCTGAATGGAAGTCTGAATTCCAACAGATGCAACTAATTCCCAAGAATGTGTCCTACAAAAATAAGTGCTATTTCTTCATCACATTGTGTATATGCTATAGAGATGCTTACCTGTTATTTCAAATCAAGCTGTTTTCTTTCCATAGGAATTACAATTTGTATGTTAATCCCTCTGGAAGGGACTAGTATTTTGAGACATTGCTCATCTGCAGCCTCAAAGATGAGATGAGTCCAATGGATTCTGGGATGCTTTTAGGATAACTCTGAGTCCATGAACAGTAAGGCTTTTGAGCCTGTTAAATCTAATTGCCTATGCAAGGACATACAAGGTAAACATGTATGAATTTACCTTGCTGGGAATCCATCCACTTTTTGAAATCCCATGTTGCAGTTATTAGAAACAGTGACATTTGAATGCTGTAAGATACTAAACATATATGATCCTGCCTTCCTCCTTAGAAGGTTCTGTTTCTTACATGGCCTAAAAAAGCTTTTCTTCAAAATGCTACATGCCTTGCTTGGAGTGTTGCTTGTTGCAGTTGTGCATATATGCCAGTCAGAATGATTGAATGCTGTACATAACAAAGTGACAGCAAGAGTTAAATTTCATGGAATTAACCTATAGAAAGTAACTTCTAAGAAGGGAATGGAGTTCTATGAGAACCATTACACTTGCTTCGTGGATTGGTACAAGTAGGTTTCACAACCAAGTCCATGTGCCAAAATCAAGATGGAATGAAACAAGAGGAGTGCAGCATCCAGTTAACAAATATACTGAGGAAACAGGCAGTATATACAAAAGATGCATGCTGCTTACCTGCATAATCTTTAAGGTGCTTAACTGATGTTTTAGGGAACACAGCAACATATACATATATGCAGTGTATACAAATCTAAATGTGTATTAGAAACATAATACAGAACCAGATATATTCCCAGATCCCTGATTTCATTAGATTCTCTAATGCGTAAGAATGTATTTAAAATATTCCATTAAAAAATCTAAAAAAATAAATGATAACATTTACACAAAAATAGCTCCAGTTTGCTCTTCTGTTTTGCCGCTCACGGACTGGGCTCTACTGAGTTTCACAAGGATGCCATTTGGACCAGCGAGAGTTTGAACAACTGCGCGTGACGAGACAGCTCTGTCACTTGGTCCACCATCTTCTGCAGGGCTGCTGTGTTGGGGTAATGCAAGGCAGCCGTCTTGGTAGCCAGAACCACGCTCCTCAGCAGTTCACACAGCAGGTTGCTGGAGTTCATCACTTTGTTGCGTATGTCCTGAGTCGTCACTTGCCTCGTGAGCATGTCGCCAATGAACACAAGTTTGTGAGCACTCAAAATGACAAATTTGCTGTGAGCCACAAAGATCCGGGGGGGCTGAGAAGCGTTGACGCAACTGAAAAAGGCATCAATGGCATTTAGGAGGGAGTTGAAGTGAGTCTCACATTGGTCAGAATAGAACAAAAGCAGCTGGCTGTCACGGGAGGTGGCAGCACTGTTTGCAGTTTGGAGAGCTTGAGGTGGCTTCCACTTTGAGATGTCATTCTCTACTGGCTTTGTGATCTCTTGCTCCAGACGTTGAAACTGATTGATCTGAAAGGCAAATTAAAAAGCTCTCTTCAGAGAATATTCACATAAGATGTTGTGTTACATATTACAGTTTCACCTTATGCCTCGGGGTGCTCCTGGGTATCCTAGACTGACCTGTGATAAATAAAAAGTAGTATTATGTTTTCTAAGATCTTTTATTTTGAAGAGTGAGGTGCAATCAAGCACTTTCGTTACCATAAATCCAAACACACAGAGTTCAGATGAGAAAAAACATCTAAAATACTTTATTTGCATAAAAAAACCCAAAGCACAAAACCTCATGAATTTACAGGCTGCTGCTCACTTTGAGTGTTCTGAAATCACAAGTGAGAGAGATGGATCCAAGTGGCAACAACTCCTACACAATCTTTAAAAAGCTGCCATCTCTGTGGGATTTTGAGATGACAAACATTTAACTCTCACCTCTGCATTGCTTGTACAATTTTCTGCCATACGACACGGCAAAAACATATTGAAGAATTAATATGAGGGCAATGTGATAGCTCTCAATCTCACATGACCTACTCTTTGGCATTTAAAATTATGTTAAGCACAGTATCTAAGTTGATGCTATTGATGTTCACTGAACAGATGTGCAGGCATATTCAGCATGTGTATTCAGTGTGGTGCAGTGATTAAGGCACTGGATTGCAGGTCAAGAAAACCATGTTCTCCAGCAGGCTTTGTGACTGACCCACTGTGAGACATTGCAGAAGTCTGTTTCTCCTCTGTGGTAAACTTTTAAGACATAGAATGCCTTTTATTATATGTATGCACTGGGCCCACCACAATGGTGCATTGCATAAAAAATAATTAGTCTCTTAAATTGAGATGGTTGAAAATTGTTTTCAAGGGGAAGGCTTATTCCTGCCACAAGAAATGTTCTAAACAGACAGGTGTATCTGTGCTTCCACTCAATTATGAAGTGGCAAAAAGGAAATGACACAGGCAGAGATGCTGATCTTCAGAATGGCTGCTCTGGGGTTAATACTTAAGATTTCTTTGGCATAAGGAGTTGTTGACACAGATGCACAGGGCCAGGAAGGTGCCAGAATCTTGATGCTCACCATTTCCCATTTGGAGCATGACAGTGCGTGTCCTTGTCCTTTGTGTTGATGATCCATTAATGGTAGAGCCTGACAGGCACAAATCCCACTTCGAAAGAAACTAATGAGGAGCTGCTGTTTAGCCAAGACCTAATACCTGCCATATTCACAATCTAGCTCCTGGGACTTTCCAACTGCATGTGCTGGCATTCATGCATACCTCACAGCCATGATGCTCACTGCTAAGAAAAGGGCCCCTCCTGCTTTACTTGACCATTACTCCTTATGTGCAAGGAACGCTGCATTTTAAAGTTGTTATTGCACCCAAGCAAACATACCTGATGGTGCTCGAGCTCCATTTTGCTCTGCTTCATGATATTTTCCTTTTCCAGCAGCTCCTTCTGTTGCCTTTCAAACTCTTCTTTCCCCTGTTTTGCATAACATAAAACACTGTTAAATCAAAACCGCTCCTGAGCTAAATGACAACTTATAGGTCAAATAACAGGCTTCTTTGTATTGGCTTTTTCATTGGTAGTGCACCACTAAGAGCTCAAAGAAAAGGATTGTGTGGCAGAGCAAAAGGCTATCACTATCACGTATATAACAGTCTTATCTGAGAGGAAGTGTTTGCCCTGCTGAAACTACTTTTCAATATTCATTAGCATGACAATCTGATTGCTACTTTCTTGCAAACACAGGAAGCACAGACAACTCTGAGTTGGCGTTGTGCAGAACATGACATTTGGTTTACCTACCTGCAGGTGAACATAATCGTAGTCATCCATCCAGCTCTTTTCTGAGCTCTCACTGGTAGTATTGTGAGGGTGCTGACCTTTACTCAGGAGTGGAGGAAGGGAAGTGCAGTGGTTCTGTGCTTTTTCTCCATGACGCTGCATATGAGGATTATCATAGACATAGTCAGGAATGTTTGTGATACTCTCTGGTACGTTTTTGAAACGTGAGCTGCTCAGTGCCTGTTTGAAGAGCATCTCTGCATTGACGCTGATGGTAGTGGTCAGTTGCTTGGCATCGTCTGGAACTGTCCTTGCCACCATTACAAACCGATCCAAGTCATCACACTTGCTCTGCAGTCTATTGACAGCTAGAACATTCAAAGACCAGTTGTAGCTGTTCAAGTCGTGACTGGTTTGGGTAAGGATCTGGTGAGAGTCCTCCAGCCTTTGCACCTCCCTCCTCATTTTGTTAAGGAGGCTGAACTCGGACAGGCAGGAAGCATTGGCTGCTGATCCTTTTGCAAACTGGAGGTACTCCAACAGCGACTGCTCTACCTTATCCACAGCAGTGTGAATTTCATTGATGTGTTTCTCCATATATCCGTAAGATCGCCAGTCTGCTGTAACGAAAGCCATAAGGTTATTGACAGCTGTCTCGACCATCTGCTGGAGACGATAAAGCCTCTCTATAGCAGTGTCTGGATCAAGGATTAATCTTTTGTCCTGTGCAGTTGATGCTGAGAAAGAAGAGTCTTTTGATGTTGTTGAAGATGTGGACATGTTACTCCTTGTGCTTCCTGTGCTGGAGAAAGACAACCTATTTATCCCATCAGTCACATCCTGTAAGCCTTTAGTGTCTTGGAGGACTGGTGGTGGCACATCATATACACCTTCTCTTCCTTCTGGGATGAGACTTTCGTTGAGTCCTGTCTGTTGTCCTGGGAATGCAACTCCCCTTGGGGTATCATAAACATCTTTTTGAGGTGCAATTTGCTGTCCAAGAAAATGGTTTTGATGGTTCATAGGGATGTCATAAACACCATGTTTCTGTGGCACTCCATCCGACAATAAAAGGCTCTCAGGAGGAAATTTATTCAGTTCTTTTCCAGTTGCTTTGGTGATGGGAGGAGGAATATCATATACTCCTTCTGGTCTTGCACTGTGGCCCACTGCAGATGAAAAATCCTGCACATTTTCCCTCAGGCCTGTATCATCTCGGCATGCAGATGGATGTGTTGCATAGACCTGAATCACAGAAAGCAAACCATAAAACCTTTGGCTAGAATACTAAAGTATTTTACATCTTCCATATGGCCTATAAAATGGTGGGATGGAAGATCTGCTATTGACTTTCATAAAATTCAGTTACTTATCCTGAGTTTGAGCACCCATTTTAGTATCTCACTTTTTAACATTTACCTTGCTGCAAATTCTCGTAAGCAGCAAAACAGAAAAAGGCAGCATGCTGCCACAAAGATAATGTAGGTCTAATTATCAATTCACACTCTGTAACATTAATAATGTCAATGCAGTGCTTCACTTTACCAGTTTTAACAGTTTAAAAACCTAAGGAAATCTTTGAATCTCCTTTTCCTTCAGGAAACTCTTCTTTAAATATGTCTTCAATCAGACATGAAAGTACAAGATCTTGTGGAAACAGTATAATACTTACCACTTTGGCAGGTGGTATGTCATAGACTCCTAAAGCTTTTGCTTCTCCCATGGGAACTGGAAGTGCAGGCCCCTTAACTGATGTGGGGGGAATGTCATATATCTAAAGAAAGAATAAATTTGTTACAGAAAGAAGTCACTTCAGGAAAGCTCTAATCTCAGATGAGTTTTCTTGGTTTCTGTGTTTCCTCTTAAACTGCCTTCAACTTTGTTTCATATGGGAAAGCTGCTTGGATTTGCCTGGTATTTCAGACAGCTGGGAAGAAATGCACTTAGCTAGGTCCCCTCTGGGCAATTGTGTGGACACCAGGTTGGAGAGGTGAAATCACCACAGCTGACTACCATCCTGACAGTTACGTCATGGCCAGTCTATTACAGGTGAACAGGGAAGCACTATACTCATGTGACCAGAACTGATCACACGCTTACTGACAGAGATTTAGCATGGTTGAGGAATATGCTTGTACTAGTACATACCAAACTCTCTGAAGCTAAGACTGTTCCTATCAGCATCACCTATCTGCTTTACTGGGTGCAGTGTGAGCTGCTGCTAGCAGAGAGTGCAGCTGTCAGATGTTTCAAGGGTCCCCCTTGGTGGCATGTCCTACACTACAGTGGGTCCTGCATGAAGTCTAAGGCCACTGTCTGAATGCCTCTTAACTCAGACTTCCCAGCATTTGGTGTCAGTTGTTTTATGTACTAAAGGGTTTCAGTGCTGTTCCCGAGAGGAGTAGTCTTGAGGACTGAATGCTAAGGGTGTTCCCCGAACAAAGATGTATTTCAAGTTCAGTGACATGGTGCAGTAGATATGTGGTGAAAAAAACTCCCTGCATAGCAGCTGTTCATCTAGGCGATGATTTTACCCTCACTGAGTGAATTACTGTCAACTAACAACAAAGTAAGGGGAGAAAAAAGTGTCCCTAGGCAGCAAGTTTATTCTGTTTAGATACACTCTTTGATCAAAACACAGAGAACAAATGGGATTTTCATGTTTGGTGTGCTGCCAAATCTTAGTCAACATCAAATACAACTTTGAAATACTTCTGTGCTCTGTGAATAAGCCGCAGTATTTAATTAAAACATATTTTCTCTCTGAAATGAGAGAACTTGCTTTGCTCGTAAACTTCTGGTAAACATTCATCACCTTTTGTGCCCTGTCAGTGCTGTTGGCAGTTTTATTGGTACCTACCCCTTGGAGAGGGCGAACCGGTGGGATATCGTAGGTATCCTGGTATTTGGAAGGGAATTCATAAACATAACCTTGTCCTGACCTGACTGGAGTTATTACCTGTGAGATAAAAGAAAAAGAGGAAACATAAGTCTTTGAGGATCTTGCCATGTTCCCTCTGTAACTACACAGGGTATAAACAACCCAGTACTATTAACATTTATGTTTTATGTGGCAATGTTAGTGACACAAGCCTACATATACTTCTGACAGTTGAACGCTGCAAAATGATTGTTAGAAGCTATAAATGCACCATCTTCTTCTTCCAGACCAGTTCTGACACAGCTGCTGCTAGTGCTACAGTATCTTCTATTTGTCATGCACAGATACTCCAGCAGGTCTAAGAGAGCTTGGTCCCTTCTTCCCACCAACTGCCCGTTAGCACAGACTACATGAAGTGACAGTTCCATCACCCATTCACTGAGGTAAGATAAAGTATTAGATAAAAAGATAAGATATGTATTATAAATATTGAGGTGTTGAGTGTTCCCACTTATTGACAGAGGTGTAAAATACTATGCTCAAGCTCTGGGAGTCTACCCCTTTGCTTGTGGAGGTATTTCCCACCTACTCCGGCAGGACATCTATATTCCTGTCCTCCATAGGACAATAGCATAACATACTGAATAACTGAGTGTGAGCTGTGGCTTGGAAATTCTTTACATAGAAAGGCTATGTTTAAACCTTCCAAAGCAGGACATTCGATTTTGCTGTCTCTGTTTGGTTTGTCTATATTGGTGGCTAAGCAATAGGAAATATTAAGCCATTCTTGAACTATATAATGCAAGAAGAGCTTCTGAGAAAAAGAAAAAAAGGTTAGGATTTACATTTTTTTTGTCATTTTCTAAACCATTAACTACCATAACGACTTCAAATAAAATTTGGTGAAAAATAAATACCTTATGTGCTAGACAGCATCTGCATGGCAGAGTTTCAGTACAGTGTGGTATAAAAGAAATGTTACCTAACCCTAAGAAAGAGCTGTGTTTATAGTGGAAATGCTGACATCTTATCCTCTGCTGGTGCTACTTAGCTCTAAGAAAAAATATAAATACTGTAACCTAGAGGTATAAAATGGGACATTATATAGGCCCATACACGATGCGTCTTTGTACTCAGCCGAGGAGTTTCCTGTACCAGAGCTACCTGTCTTTAGAAATGTACGCAAGATGTACAACAGAGTTTCTGCCCAAATGCTCAGTAAAGATCATGTAACAGTTTTTGCTGTAAGGAATCTTAGCATCCTGGTCAGATTTTACCCTGAGTTTTGCTTGATTGAGGTCTGCAGGGAAGGTCCTTGATGCTAACCTGCTACCTCCACTCTGTTATGTTAACAGCACAGGTGTTTCCTCTTCTTTTTACTTGCTGCCCAAATATTGCTGTGTAATCTCTGTCCGTGTACTGTGAAACAAACACTTGATTTCCACAGACACCCTCCCCGAGATGACTGCTATTCCAGTATACAGTGCATACACTGATTCAATGTGAGCAGCCCATGGCAGTGCGCCTGGTAATGCCAGCCACTGCATTGACTCCGTGTGCTTTAGGAGAGGAAGAAGCATCCATGCGTGGCAGGCGCAGGAAGACAGTGTTTTTTGTTGCTGTTTTTCCTTGAATTAGCATCAGAAGACAGGAACTGGAAACAGTATGGCCTCCAGAGCTCTGGGTCAGTTTGCTGCCCATGAGAGAACTCCAGCTGGATTGGATGTGGGATTAATAGGGTTTACATACGTACCAGATTTTAAAAAAGAATCTAAGAATGTACTGAATTTATGATAGGCCATTCCTCTCCCACAGAGTCATCTTCTGCAATGCAAAAGGTATCTACAGGCAAAACTTGTGAGAAAGTTCTTAAATTACTGGAAGCTGCCCATAATGAATCACTCCAGACATTACCCCTCCCAGGCCACTCTCATGTAATTCTGAGATTATTTTGTTTGCCTGAGAAACTTGTAACTTATATCAGCATTGCTTCCTCATGCTTTTCTGCCAGCAAAGGCTACTGATCAGACCAGCATAGTTTGCTGTATATTTTTTGCAACCCCCCTCTTCAAGTCAGGACAGAAGGATTTGGTTTTAAGCAATGTTTACTCAGAGGTTTCTTCAAGGGGCTCCAAAACTACAATGGTGTTGCTTCAATAACGAGTCACTGGGTGTTTAAAAATGATCCTCCAGGATAACCAACCATGCACAGTAAACACAAAGAGCTGCTCCCTGGGTAGCCCATCTCTGCTAACTGTTCTGCTATTGTGAACACTGGCATTAGGCTACTTGCTAATATGCTGGGAAACTGCTTGACCATCCCAAAGGAAAAAAACAACAGACTGTTCATGGCAGGCAGCCAGAGGTCCCACGCCAACCCTGGAAGCAGGGAGGACCAGTGACTGTTGCAGTTTGGCTCTGCTTTACCTGTCAATCATTACCTAGCTGGACAAGGCAGGAGTCAGGCTGTGTCAGGCTCCAAACAGACAGGTCCCTCAGACTGAAATTTTGACAAACCCATGTTCTGTTGTGGTCTACCCCAGAAGCAGAACTCTATCGTAAATCCAGAGCAGGACTAAAATTTGACTGGATCTCCTCCAGGCCTCAGATGTGGGATGCTTCTTACAGTCCTGCCCATGGAAGCAATGTACGACAGCTGCAGAAGCCTTATGGCAACTCAGTTCTCCAAGGTTCACATAGCACTTTAGAGAAGCGCCTTTACACAAGCTCAGCAATAACTGTCCTACCCATCTCATGCCTAAATTCATACAAGATACAAGACACCACCTCTCTCCTTGCTCAAAGAAGTCATTTCCATGAGCAAACTCAAAAGAAGTCACAGGCCCCTAATATAAAAAAGGGATCTGATCTGAGCAGCACAGGTAACAAGGCATAGAATCACAGAAAGTTGGAAAAAAACTTTAAGATCATCAAGTCCAACCATAAACCAAACACTGCCAAGTCCACCACTAAAGCATGTCTCTACGCACGCACAAGTGAAAACACTTGCTCTTGTTGTTATAGGTAAACATGATATTTTGCTTTTGTAGAAAGAAGTCCTGGTGGCAAAGCAGATGATATCCTTACATCATGGAACCTGGAACATACATGGAAGAGAAGCTCAGCTCATGCTCAGTATTTACAGAGGGATCCTCCCTCATTCTGCATAGAGCAGTATCATGCAGCTGCAGTTATTCCTGCAGCTCATCCTTAGAGACCTTTCCCATTTTTCAAAAAAGGCTGACATACCAGTTGCTGTATGAAAGGGTTACAGTGCTACAAGGCTGCTGTTTTTATTTACTGTGCTGTGATACAGTCCTAAATAACCACACTAAAGCTAGACTGGCCAGATCAAAGAAGCTGGTTTCAGTCACCACAGCAGGACTTCTCTTATCTTGTATCTTTCACTCTTTCCCGAACCGCAAATCCGAAGTAGTGGTCACGCAGGGTCAGTCCTTTATTTGGGTGTTCCCGGCTGTTGTCAAAGGAAATGAGAGATTAAAATGCAAAGTGCTTGATTCTGGGTATTCACCATGAGTACAACCTGCCTACATGGGTGACTATGGACAGAACACCTGAGCCGTCTGCAGGGCTGCACTTAGCAGTGCACTCTACTTAAGGTGGCATTTACTTTACAAATAAGATTGCATCAGAGGCTTTTATGTTTGCTCCTTTTTAGGCTTCTGAAAAAGCTATATGAAAGACAGAAAATACAACTTTAAGAAACTCAACAACACCCAAGGTTTGTTGATAACATGAAAGCAAGCTTTTTTCTCCCAGTACTCAAGTATACTTTCCTGTGTGGAGGATTATTATCCAGTAACGACATGTTCTGAGCAATTTCATCCTAAAATCCTCTACAAATGCTAATCTGGCTTGCACTGAGTACAAGGTTTCCTCTGCTTACCTCGACCCCTCTTCCCTTCCCGCACTTCTCATTAGGTAAAACATGCCTCTGGACTGCTTGTTCCTAGTCAGTTCAGAACAGAAGCAGCTTATCACCAAAACATACCTTGAGTGAAGGTTTTGTAGCAGCATTTAAAAGAATCCCCATGCTACTGGCAAAGTGAAAATGTGAAGCATGTTCTGACTCTCATGTCTCCAAGACAGGACCACATATGGGAAGTCAGGACATGTGGTTGCACTGCTCTTTTGTATGAGGAAGAGAAAGGTAGCTGGATAGGTGAAGTAAAAGAGTTACCAAGCCTGGTATTTTCAGAAGTAACTTTTGATTTTGGATTTTCAACCATAAATATATTAAATGAGCTTGCTGCTTCTGAGTTGGATACTCAGCCCTCTGACAGCATCATTGAGCCATTTTTGTATGGGTTTGAATGTTTGATGGCAGTTTAGTTTTGAAGATGGACTTCAGAAAGTAGGTGGCTGCAAAAGAAAAGTTCCCCTTATCCCACTTCTGGAACAGGGATAGCAGCCCCATCTCATACTTAGGAATCTATTTCCTAACAAATGTCACTGAACTGCAGAACTCATGAGGAGTCTTTTTCCTTTTACCTCTTCTCTTTTAAGCATGCCTGTGGTCATCTGAGCTTAAATAATCCTGCATTTCAAACCAGCAATTTTCCATGTTTACGCACTGAAGGAAAGAGATGGTCTTCCCACAAACTATCTAGCCCAACATTCTCAAAACATTGTTAACCACTTAATCCATGCAGAGCAACTAACAGGCACCAGGTTTGGCTCTGGTGAAACGTGTAATGAGGCTACTTCAAACTCCAGTACTGCAAAATAAAGACAGTTGAGAATAAAATTTGTTCTGCTCATGTTGAAGATGAAGCTCTTCCAAAAGCAATTACCTGGGTCTTTTCCATGCCAATGGCATGTTCCTAACCAAGAAAAAGTGCTGAATATGTACTTTGCAAAATATCCAGTCCTGTGGGTCATTAAATTCCTCTTCCTTAAACATATGGAAAAAAACCCTGTTCTCCTTCTTCTAGGATTAAAATGGACATTAGGCTGCAACACAGAACACTCCTAAGGCAGCAACAATACAGCTCTCATGCTTATGGCACATGTACAACACTGTAGTTTACATTGTTTAACAAGGACAAAAAGTGAATGAATTCCTAGGCTTGTAAGGAAAATAAAATAGCCAGAGAGAATATGGAAAAATTATAAAAAAGAGAGAATTAGGGGAAATCCCCCTAATCCTTACTCTTTTGAACTCCTAGTCCTTTGGAAGGCAGTAGCAGCAGCCACTGAATGATGCTGGATCAGGCAGTAAACCATCTCTTGGACCTCCTTTCTGTTTTGCTGCATGTACTTAGGAAGTGTGTCTCCTCAAATGCTTTTTTTGGGGTGGCAAGGTTCTGTAGCTAAGATGAACTGCAAGAAAGTTGTGTTAAAGAACAGTCTCTAAGCTAATCACGGTATTTGAACCTGGCCCACTGGCTAAAACTCTATCCTTTTTTACAGTAAGCACCTAGTGTTTCCTCTCCTGTCTTTTGCAAGCTGCATCAATATTTCCAGTGACTGATAATGAATTTCCTAGCAGTAATACCTTTTGTATCGCTTAGTATTGTCTATTGTAAAAAAATGAGCAAAAATGTTTCTATGAAGCAGTAGCCTTGACTTACTTGCTATACACAATGATATACAGTGCATTTCCTAGCTGCCAGTGAGTAAAGGTTGGGGTTTCATTCTCACTTGTGCTAAGAATACTCATTTTTATAAATGTTTGGTTTTGTAAGTTGCTATCAGTTTTAGGATTATGAAATTATAACACTTTAAATAATGTATGAACATTGGGCCAGTATAAAATGTTCTAGTATTTTCTGCCAAAACTGAACCAGTGGAGAGCTTTTGATCAAGGCTCACAAGTTGAAAGAGAGGGGAGGAAGCCTGTAGAGGCATTTCTTCTAATGCACTAGGCTTGTAGCTGCAGCTATGAGTTGTGTCTAATACTATGAACTCAAATGTTTCTGCAAGGCAAGAGGAAATCAGCAGAAATGTATTTTCTTTCCTGGGCTGAGTAAGTTATCAGCTCTACTATGTAGCGGAAAGAAATGTGGTATCAATGCACACAGTGACACTGCCACTTGCCTTTGATTGGGTGCTCCTCAGTGAATTTTCTGAGAAGTAAAACTCAGATGTGTGAAGATAAGTATACGTGACAAATACTATCCTGATACAGGACTGATTTATTTCGTGACACTGCTTCCATCTTCAAAATACCTGCTTATTTTCTCCTACGTTTTAAGTCCATTTGTTGTCCAAGACCTGTACCTATGAAGATCTGCTTTTCTGCTGTGACTGTAGGAGCTCTGAGGTTTAAAGCGTGTCCAGATGTCACCAATTCATGGTGTGGTAAAAATGCTTAACTTTGCAGGCTCAGGGATTTAAACAGAAACTTCTAAACGTGGCTATGAAGTGCCTCACCAGTATATGCCCAGTCTTAAAAAACATCCCAGTGGTATTGTAGTGCAAATAACAACAAGTAATTAAAATGGGTGTTACGCTTTCCTTCTTTTGAGGTCGTATTATTTTAACCAGATTTATGCAAGTTTTGGGCTGTCAGCCTTGACAATGTAGAGCAGATGTCATGAAACAGATTTAAAACAAAAAAGGTGAAATCACGAGCTGCCTTTGATTCCAACCCTCAACTGCTGGTGACAAGGGTATAGCCAACTGCTTTGCAACCAGCCTAATCCTGACTTTTTAACTTCTGGTGTGACTTTTCCACTAACCAGACACAAAAGCAGGTTCATTACACTATTTTTCAGGTTTTTATTTTTCCTAAATCTAAAGGACAGTTTTATTGTCTTTCTAAACAACCTGTTTTAATCTATGCAGTTACATAAATGACCTAAACCCTGATGAGCATAAAATGACAGGGCTGTATTAAGTGTACTGGATGTACTGAATGACTTGCATCAGCTGTAGCTTTAGATTATAATTTTGAATTATAATGCTTGCTGCTGGTGGTTCATGATCACAAACTAAATGCAGATACTTCACAGAACTTACTGAATGAGCAGTAAAGGGCACATAAAAGCTTAACAGTCTAGTCACTGACAAAATTTTACTGTTTGTTTTGGTTTTTCCCTTTCTTTTACGATGTTTTCGTGACCTGATCCTGCTCTCTCACATCAGCTCGAGGGCTTTCTGCCAGTTGTGTTATGAGCAACATTTCTGCTTGCCTCAGTGGAATAGGCTTGGTGCTGGCTGGCCTTGAATTGCAAGGCTGACTAGGAAGGGGTATTTCCTAGCCTCTGGCAGAGTCATTCTTGCTTACAAAATGTAATTAAAAAGTGCCAAACCAACACATCTGAGGATGTCCCATTTTTGAGAGGAGCGAAACATACCCGTTGCAATTAAATTATCAGGATTTTTAAGAGAAGTGTGAAAGATGACACTTGTCCAATACTCTTGCTGAAAATTTTACCAGTGCCATTGCCATGACAAGTACTTAGTTTTAGACAGACAGTGACATCACCATTTCTGCATGCATTGGCCAACAGGGCCAAAAAGCTGATGTGTTACAGTACTGGTGACAGAACAGGCATGAACTGTGAAATAAATGTCTGTGGATGGATCTTAGAAAAAGAAAAACCCCAAATTATTGTGTGATAAGTTCTAGTGGAGAAATATGTTTATCTGCTAAAGCATTCCCTGGAAATATATGGTTAAATTTTGGCTGGAGTTTTGATTTAATGCGAACTACATGGCAAAACTCAGCACTTCAACATTTTGGTATCTTGCCTGTGATAAATACTTAAAGCAGCAACCTGCATTAACTATCCCCGTCTGTCTAGCCTTCCCATTTAAAAAGGCTGTCACATGAAGAACCATTTGGCAAACATGCACTTGTTTTCTTTGCTGGTAATACTATGACTGCCTCATCGTGAAGGCAGAAGCCTAAATTTAGGACAGGTTTGGAGGAGGAGGAGAGGGAATGAAGAAAAAGAATGAGATGATCAGATGCTGGGACAAGTAGGGCAGAGAGTGGTCTTACTGCTGTGAATGACATGAAATCCTAAAGGCTCACAAACAATAAACCAGTTTGGTTCAGTCCAAACAACTAATTCTTTTGAGGAGCTTCATCTTAGTTCTGTTATTTCTTCCCTCCTATATTGAATTTCTAGATGGAAAGTAGGAGGTGGGGAAAGAGGAAGCTTAATTTGGGAATTGTTGAAGTAGGGTATTTCCATGACTTCTTGTTTCCCTTCAAATATTTTTTTTCTTCCTTTAAGACATTTCTCGGAACAGATCCTTCCCTGCCAAAAGTTCCAGTTTTGGTGAACTGGCATTTCCCAGTGGGCAAGAATATGGTTGAGATGAAGCATTGCAAGAAAGTTTCAATTCCACAACAGTGCTCCTACTAACTGGTGTTTAGATTAACACAGCTTGCTTTGGCAAGTTTATAGAAGTTATAGACATCTTTTAAACAGATATAAACTCCATCCTTAATTGTCCTCTGCATCTGTATAATAATTATACCAGACCTCGTTCAGGACTCATTGAGCATATAAAAAAAGTGATAAAACCCAAGAGGAATGTGGTAGTGTACTTTAAGGATTATGGATGGTCTTATGGAAAGTTTCTATCTCCAAAGAACCTAACTACTTTGATTCCACTCTAACAATCTGTTTTGGGAGAAAGCTTAATTTAGATGATTAAATGGTGAATGAAAAAAACAGTATTACCATCGCTGTTTAAGAAAGCAAAATTGAAAAGGTTCATGCCAGGCCTGTGGAATGATGATGTTCTGATAATTAATCTTCTTCCAAAACAAAACATCTACAAAATCATTGAACATCTGCAAAACCTGTATTTTACAAAACACTGTAATAAAACTGGTTTTTTACTGTCAGCAACCCATCTTCATCTATTTCCTATCTCTAGAAACCACACTTCCTCTTTATGATGAAATTCACAGAATCACAGAATGGTTTGGGTTGGAAGGGACCTTAAAGATGACCTGGTTCCAACCCCCCTGCCGTGGGCAGGGATACCTTCCACTAGACCAGGTTGTTCAAAGCCCCATCCAGCCTGGCCTTTAACACTGCCAGGGATGGGGCTGCCACAGCTTCTCTGGGCAACTTCTGCCAGTGCTTCACCACCCTCATAGTGAAGCACTTCTTCCTAATACCTGATCTAAATCTACCCTCTTTCAGTTTAAAGCCATTATCCCATATTCTATATCACTACATACCCTTGTAAAAAGTCCCTCGCCAGATTTCTTGTAGGCCCCCTTTAGGTACTGGAATAGCTATTACAGACTTCAGAGCCATCTTTTCTCCAGGCTGAACAACCTCAACTCTCTCAGCCTGTCTTCATAGGAGAGGTGCTCCAGCCCACTGATCATCTTGGTGGCCCTCCTCTGGACTTGCTCCAACAGGTCCACATTCCTCTTGTACTGGGGGCCCCAGAGCTGGACACAGTACTGGTCCACCTCTGGTGAGATCCCACTCATTCATAGGGTCTCATGAGAGCAGAGTAAAGGTGTAGAGTCACCTCCCTCAACCTGCTGGCCATGCTTCTTTTGATGCGGCCTAGCATATGATTGATTTCTGGGCTGCAAGAGCACACTGCCAGCACATGTGGAGCTTCTCATCAACCAGCACATCATTCTCCTCAGTCTGCTCTCAATCCATTTTCCACTCAGCCCGTATTTGGGGTTGGGATTGCTCCGACCCAAGTGCGGGACCACTTTCTGAATAATCAGTTTTCCACTCACATTTTTCCCAAATGCTCCACTGGCATGCTTAGGTGTTAGTGCTTACAGGGAAATGCAGATTAGACAAGCTTAGTGTTTTGTTAGTATACTTTCAGATGTAACCAAAGGCCTAGTTCAGTTTCTAACCATCAAGAAAGAGTCCATTAACCTTGCATTTTTCTTCTTACTCTTCTCTTTTTTCTTCTTGAGCTAAGGTTTGATCCTGCACTTGTGCCTTTGCAGACAGATTTGTGTCCCTGGGTCCTTGGGGACCTCAGTTGTTGAGTGAGATTGCAGCACTGGCCTTTTTTTCTGATACTACAGGGAAAAATGCATGCCTCTGGTCTACAAATAGAACTGATTAAAGGGAGCCCTGCACTTGCAGAGAAACAGGGAGTAATGTTGAGCTCATATGTTTGCTCAGCCTAATAAAATGCGGTCTTTTTCTTAAAATACTTCTCTACAAATCACATCAGTGACTAACTGCTTACTCTGACTTGTGGATAAGAGTTACTTCACTCAGTGGTTTTCATGGAGACCACTGAGGATAGACTAACTGCATGGGCTTTTTAGCAGTAAAATGGCTTTTCTCCTATTAATGTCACATGGAGAGTTACAAGTGAAACTCTCGAGCCTAAGAAAAACTCTGTGCGCTGGTTTTATCCTTCAGTTTGCATTTAATTTGAGAGAATGTCATCCTTTACAGCACACTTTGTGAAACTGAGCCCGGAGTGTTCAGGTATGTGTTAGCATTCCTGCTGCACTTGGCAAATTTGCTGTATGTTCAGCACTTTTAACACTGAAGCGATAGTTTGTTACGAGGGATCCAAATCCCCAAAGTGGAATTTGTAATGTGAAAGCAGAAGAAAAGAGGGACTATAATACTACTGTTCGGGCCATTTAAGTAAACAATATCACAGGAAGCTGTGGTATTTCAGACTTGAGGGTAGGCAAGGACATTCCTCCACCTTGGAATGTAAATACATTTTTGCCAGCAAACTACAAAATACTAGATATGCTCCCATTCTTTCTGATGACAAAATGAATCTGCCACACAACTGTTTACTATGCTTAATGTGTGTCTCTTCTTAGTTCATAAATGTGAAAATAGGCAAGAACAAAGATAATAACATAAAGGCAGGCTCATTTCTGGAACAAACATTATATGCAGCCATTTGTTTCCTCCCAGCTAAACCAGTACTTGTTTAATTGGAAGGAAAAACGTCATAACATGGCTAACTGGCTTCTGCTACTGAAGTCTGTGCCAGAACTGTCAGGGTGGTGCTGCTTGTGGGGTGGTGTTTCCACTTTCTCGTGGATCCAGTTAACATGACTCTGACATAAAGACAAGGGAACAAGGTCTGTTTCCTTAGCCGTGTTTTACCCAAACCTCCTGATAAAGGCAGTGAACTCTTGAAAAAGGCGGAGATAGCAGTATGGTGGGGTGTGAAATCCTTCACCTGTCAAGGGCATGAAAATAGGCCGGGGATGTTCACGTGTGAATGAGTTCCTTCCTTGTTCTGCTTTATCCACTTTTAAAAGGTGTCTAAATCTGAGTGTTTCCTGAGCTGTAGAGTCCTAATTCAAACAGACCAACAAACAAAAAAGCTGATGTGTTCCAAGTTGGCATTAATCTCTATTTGCCTGAGTTGGTCCATGCCTTGTGGGAGCTGTAGCTCAGAGCTGATAACCTGTGCAGTGCAGTCTCTTCACTGGTCAAACAGCTGTGGAGCATCAGTCTCTTACACTCTTTTATGCTGATTTCCCTTGATCAAAAGTTCTGAAAGATACTGGTTCCTACAGAAAGCTTACAGAATTTGTCAAAACTGTCTTCCAATGAGGAAAAGTTTCCCTTAAGTTTTTTGGCCAAGGCTATTTACAGGACAGTAGGAACAGTACAACAGAAAAGTTAGGGGAAACACTGAACCAGGAAAAGGGTGTTTAAGTTGCAGTACCTTTTTTCACATGTAGCCTTCCCTAGTTTAAAGCTCATGTGTGAGCTAACTATTAATCACAGACGCAAAAGAGACTTTCTGCTTTGTCAGCACCTTTCCCAAAGGATGTTCTCAAAGCAGTTTGTACAGAATGAGTTCCCCCATAATTACCCCATATACCTTACAGATGAGATTGCTGATGTGCAAAAACAGCACCCAAGACCGTGCAGAAGCCTGAGGCAAGGATAAAACGCAGGTTTCTTGAATCCCAGATTTGTCTGAACGTTCCTTTGCTTTGCTGGCTGCATCAGAAGTAGGTAAGTTTGAAGGCAAAGCACAGAAAGCAGGACAAAAGTCTAAGATACAGCTTTTGTACCTTTATGCTCCTCAAGACACTCTTCACACTTGCGGGTGTAACCGTTTTGTGATGAAACTTGCAGTGCAGCTATAAAAGCTTGGGGCTAACCAAGGCTAATTTTAAACCATCCCTCATTATCTCTATCATTTGTAGGGTGAGTTTTAGAAGACAGTATTTTTATTTGATAGAAGGAGCCGATACAGCTCTGTTGTCAACAACCAGCTTGGCCAGAATTGATTCACCATTATAATTACCTGCCTCAGGACTCCTTTTTGACTTGCTCTGCCTTTCTGGCTAGTGAGATGTGTTACCTCAGCACAGCTTTATGACATGGCTGCTGTTGATTTACTGTTGCTTGAGGCTATACAATTCCTGCCTGACAGCAGCTCCTAAGCTCTGCCTGTAAAACTTGTATGGCAGCCAAACCACACATTTGCACAAAGGAAACGGGCAAATGTGGGCAGAAAGGGATAGGATAGAAACTGCTGCTGGCCCTGCTTACAATGGTGTCTAGAGTACACAGTCTTCTCTAGCTACTGCTACGGGAAGGGAGAAGGCTTACATATAGGGAGACCTCATAGCAAAACTCTTCAACATCCTTAAAACTGCCAAAATGCACAGGTTGCTAACCAGCTGTTTCTGCTGATATAAGAAGGCAGAGTGGCTCCCTGAAGCCATTGGGGCAGATGCCACAAGTTTGAGAAAAGCGATTCATCATTTTGGAAGTCAAAGCAAAGATCCTCAACAACAAATCTTCAAGATTTCCATCTTTCCTTAATACCAGGAGTTGTTTTTGCTTATCCCAAGAGGAGGAGGATCTGGAGGACAGACTGCTTACTCAAAGGATACAAATGCTAAAGTGCTTCCTCTTAATTAGGCTTTTCTTTAACAAAGGCCTTAGCAGATTGTTGCAGCTGTAGCAGTAAAAATCAGTTTTGCAAAGTTAGCATGATAAAGAATGGAGTATGTTTTACCTCAGACTCCACCCTTACTAATAACCCTACAGCTCTCTTGTCTACCATGGTTTCAATCCCAGTGGGCTCGTCTCAGTGTAGAACTGAGTAATTCCAAAGGACTTGACACATGTCTGTCTGATCAAAGCAGGACACTGTTATGAGGTTTGCCATCTAGCAAGGCTGCTACTAAAACACAGTGAATACTGAGACCTGAGGCTCTTCAGCTAGATAAATTTAAAGTCAGGATTAAAGTAAGCCTATCCTAAATTATAGGAATTGGCTAATGCTAAGCAGGTTGGTAGCAATTTTTTGAGAGTAAAATGCTTTACAAATGTGTGTGTTTAGTTTTGTCTACAGTTGGCATTGTAGCCATTTGGTTTTACGCTGCATAAGCAAGCTGACCTTTCATAGGCTGCTAGGAATCAAACGAAACATGTTACAAGTCAGCCAAGTAAATGGTCTTAAGTTTCTAAAGGAGGTGACTTGAATTCAGAAAAATGCATATTCAAGCTTGCTGAAAAAACTCTAGGCAAAACCTTGGAGAACACACGTGCTTTAGTGCCTCTGATTTTTGTATCTCAGCGAGATGTTTGCACTTAAATTAGAACAAAAGATTTCAGTTACTCTGTGAATAGGATTTTAATGCAGTCCCTGTAGCAATCACCTTTATGCAGAATGTCCTACTAGTGTCAGAGGAATCGGGGAGGGTGGAAGGAGGGAGAAGAGACTTCACATGCAGTGGGAGAATTCTTTCTGCGCACAATACACACACACATCTGCATTATGCTAAGTGAACTCTGCTAATGATCATTTAGGCAGGTCAAGTCCTAAAGTTAAAGTACATAGCACTTATTCTAAGGTTATATCTTTGGCTTCCCAAAGGACTTCAGTGCAGCTCTGCAGTATGGTACATCATCTGCAGCCCAAGCTGGCTAGCTGAGGCATCTCTGAAAAGCACTGCAATGTTTCATACAGACATACACTAAAATGTGATCTCTTCTGCGCTATTCCATCAATACGCTGTTTACCAGATGTTCACTCACTACCTTGGAGGTTATCTAAATTCTACTGTGGGTAGGTAAACTACACTGCTCCTGAAAAAGATTTCACTCCCTCTAGTGTATAGTGAAGGGAGAAAAGGAAAGAAAAAATGTGAGGTTTCTCAAGAAAACCCACATAATTGCTCCAACAAAGTTCCTATCTCTACCTGTGCAACAAGTGCAGCTTTCTCATTGTATCTTCCTGCACACCCTATAAACATAACTGTAGAAAAGCCGAGCAAACAAACCTCTTGACTTGGAATGATTTCACAGATCTTTTTCTCTTGCTCAGAAGGAAAAAATCCATTTATTCTTACCAAGGAAAATGAAATCATACCAATGAAAATAAAAGCATGAGAAGATGTCTTCCAAAAACCTAATATGACAAAGGCTGAGTTGAGGGTGAGGAGGGGGGGAAAAAAAAAACCAGACTGTCTTGTTCATCTAAATTAGGAGAAGTTAATTTAAACCAGTCAGGAACTTCTTGACAGAGACATCACCTGCTCATGTAACTTGGATATAAATACTATGCTTCTAGCTCTAAAGGTAAGTAGGATGTTAATAACTGGAACTGTTGAGCTGAGAATGGAGGGAGTGTAGGAACTTCTTTTTGACTTGCCAGTAAGGGGTATGGAAGGCCAGGAGAAGCTCCTTACTCCCTCAGGTACCTTCCTTAACCCTTTTCAGTCACCAGGATACCTGGCAGGAATCCCGTGAAGTTAAAATGAGGGAGTGACAGGAGGTGGAGAGAGCCTGAGAGGGACAGCAGGAATATGGGAGGAGCCACATAATGCAGTGCTTCTCACTAGAGCCTTGGGAGCTCTCAGCTGCCTTAGTAATGGCTGCATGATGGAGCTGTTACAGTTTTCACTTTCAGTCATGAAATTCAGCTGTAGATTAACATCAAGCACACCTTTATAAGCTTTAGGTGTGGTATTAAAACATCCCTCATTATCGCCCTCCTCTTGCTTCCTCACCCTCCAAGTATGGCCCTTGTCTCATCAATCACTGTTTTCTCTTTGTAGTTCAGACCCACTGAGACTTCTCCAGCAAGGCAGTACATCATTTTTAATTAAAAAAAATAATAATTACTTGAGCAGGTGATGTAATTGTTCATTAATCCGTGGGTGAGTAAATCTCACTGCAGCAGCTCTCTTTTGAGCGTATAATGCAAGAGTGCCATAGGCCATATGTACTCCAGCCTCCCTGAGGAGCCCAAGGACACAAGACCACATTGCTTCTCTTCACCTTTAGCAGCTGTGGTAGAAGAGCTCCAAAATGCTCTACTATGCATCTCAGTTGTGAATTAAGCAAGCAACTGGGCCTTTGTCTTCCTCCCACAGCAGTAAAATTACTGCTGTAACTTAACATATTTATCCTTCCTGTATCTTAAGTCCACAGGCTACCACTACACATTAACCACTTTGACTGATGGTCAGCAAAAGTGAGCTGCTTTGGAGCTATGACATGAAAGCAAATGCACGCACCTTGTTAGTCAGAGCTGGACCATCAATACATCTCTGCATGGAGGGTGGCACCTGGTAAATATCTTGTCCTGCTAGACATGTATATCACTTCAGCAGTGGGGCTTTTTATGTGGAGAGAACCAGCTGAAAGCAAAATGCAAGTGCAGCCATGGGGATCATTTATTTCCAGGACTGCTGCATGCAAATAATACAGACAAAACCATGCTATGTCTATTTTCCTATGCCTTATAAAACCTATCTCATATAACCTTGCCCTCTCAAACAGTTCTAATTCACCTCATGTCACAAGCTGCAGCATGAGATACTTATTCTGTAAAAATATTACTCTGGTGGGCTCTGATGCAGCCTTTAAGATTATTTCCAGCCCTTGAAAATAAACACAAACATACCCACAAAATGTATTCATCATCTACAGCAGCACCACATGAGGTTTGGAAGAGACCATGGCCAAATGGTGTGTAATATGGATATGGACCTCATAAAGACTAGCCAAGGACATGACCCGTGAGTCATAAGTTTTCTGGAGTATCTACCATTATTAGAGGAGGTGTAGCAAATGTAATCTATGGAAAGGTTCAATTTTGGTTATTTCTTCTCTAGAAGGTAAATATGCCCACAGTGCTGGACATAGGCTGTTGAAAACAGCAAATTATAAACCTAACCATTACAAAACATTTGGCAGTGCTCTCATACAGTAGGGCCAGTTTCAGAAAGAAGGATGGAAGGGGCTACGAATCTCATGTAGGTAAAGAGAGCTTTTGGGTTCCCAAAGATATCCATGTAAGTGGTTGTATTGAGAAAGAGGTTTTCTATGATTATTTATTACTTTTGAATGATGGCATGCAGTGAAATGAGAATCGCATCAGTATTTTTTCTTTATATCATTAAGAAAATTAAACTGTTGATGTTTTCTTCCTCCAGTTCTTTGCTGTAACATGAACTGGTAAAATCTGATCTAGTAATTATTGAGTGTGGGTTTGCGAGTGCGCTGTTGTTCTTAAACCTACCCAGGGGCATTGTGAAGAGAAGGAGTTTGCTTTGACTTTAACTCAATGAAAGAGAATTGTATCAGTCAATGGTGCATCTACTGAAGACATCCATTTCACAAAGAAAAATGAGTGGAAACAGACTAATACAACAGATGAGTGCTCACCCAAATACTTATTTCCTTTACATAGAACAGTCTTGTACACACATCTACCAAGAACTCACCCTCTGGAAAATACTTGACTTGTCAGACACTGTAAATCCTCATATACCTTCCAAGCCCTCAATCTCTAAATGGAACTTGATAAATCACTCTCTGGGTCACATGCTTTGCTCTGACATCTCACTGATGAAAGTCTGTTCACTCATTCAGGAAAGATGCTACAGAAGTGCGTGTGGACAGATACATGGGAGAAGAATGATGTAGAACATTTTCAAGTCAACTTGATATAAAGGTCAAATATTTGGCCTGTTTGCCTTTATATTGATTTATTTAGAGGGTTAGTTGTCCCTTGTCGCTTACCCATGTGATATTTTGTTTTGCATTTATATATTTGCCTATAGACTACAGTTGTGTGGTGGGGAAAGAGAAAAACATTATCTTTAGTGAAAAAAGAGAAGAAGAAAAACATCATCTTTAAAGCAATCAGGCAGCAAAAATCTGTTTGTTCAATAAGGCTTGTGTCACAAAGAGCAACTCATTCTGATTATGAACATCTCATTTCCCATGAGCAGAAAGAAATATTTTGCTTGGTTCAAGGCTTTTGGGTACAGCCAATCCATGGTGTGACTTTTGAAACAGAATCAGCTCAGTGCAGATGGTCTCTGATATGACAAAATAATGATTTACTTTAGCTAACTAGTGTGCAATTGCTCTGGACTTAACTAGAAATATAGAGATGATCACAGGCTTCAAGTCCTAACCTGGCACAATGTGGTGTGTAACAGAGAGCTTCGCAGAACTCAAGGCATCACACAAACGGGTAACTCATTACTGTTGTCTTACAAAGAAGTAGTGTAGCTTTTTGCTAGGGGCAGCTTCATTAAATGCAATGAAACTTTTCCTCTCTTTAAATGTAGCTGCCTTTACATAACCTCACAAATGCCACTGCGTGCAACATGGAGTGGAACATGAGTGAGATTCTGCTGTCATTGCACCAGCATAAATCAAGGAAGACTTCATTTAAGTGAGTGAAGTTTCAGCTGTTTATTTGACAACCAAGCGCTGTAGATAAAATTCTCTAAACAGCCCATTGCCCCATAATGCTTAGCTAGTATAAATCAGTATAGCTTTCGTAGCTTCAGCAGACTTCCCAGTTTATACCAGATGATATACCATGAGTGGAAGAGGTTCAAACAGCCAGCTGCATGACTTTGAGCCTGGTTCTAATCCTGATCATATTTTCAGCATTTTAACTAGTAGGTTTTTGAAGACTGAACACATTGTATGTTTGCCAGGAAAAAAAGGTCAGAAGACATTATCTATAGTTTTATTTTTATAATATCATGGATTATTTTGACTTAGAGGAAAGAAAAATTTAAAGAAACTACTGTGTCTTCTGCAGGGGTGAAAGGGAGGGCTCTGTGAATCAGAAAACCCAGACTGAGCCTTGGGCAACATGGTCTTGTGCAAGGTGTCCCTGCCCATGGCATGGGGTTGGAACTAGGTCATCTTAAGGTCCAACCCTAACCATTCTATGATTCTATTCAATGACTTGCCGCAGGCTAATTACTATGCCTCACAGACAAGGCACACAAAAGAGAGCTGTTTCTGAAGAGCACTGGCATAGATTTCTGATATCGTGTCTGCAGAAGTGTTTCCACATCATTCATTGAACAGGAAAAACTGATTTTTGCTGAAAACTTTTACATCTAAAGGAAGGAGAAGCAAAGCAGAATCTCTGAGCTTGTTGTTGTACAAGAAAACCAGATAGAAAACAAAGTCTTTTAACAGATCATGGAGATCGTGCTACAGATCAGTCAGATCATGTTATCTGATTAGAAACAGTAGGTGTTTGTGTTATATATTTGGCCATTGGAAGATAAAGTGATATTGCAGGGATTAATGCTCTCTGCTCACACTTTATGTGCACAAAGTCCTTTGAAAGTAGTCATGGACTGACACATGTCCTAATCTCCCTGATGTGGGAAAGGTCAGTAATGTACTTGGTTGTGGATTGTGTGCTCATGATTGAGATGCATCAGAGCACTTGAATGTTTGCCCCAGGGGAAATTTAATGGAATCCTTTCATTGTAAACTTCTCAGCATCATCAAGCTTCGAATTCACAGTATTTCTTTTAAGTGTTAGCTTGTCAACAGCAAAGTTGCTGTTAAATCACTGTAAATCCTTGCAGATTTGAGTTATATTCTGCTTTTATTAATTTGCTATTAGGTTTGATACCTGTGCTTATTAAAACATTCAAGGGCCTGACTCCCCAATAATGTGTTTTTGAAAAACAGACAAATCCTCAGTGTATTTTCGTATAATCTTAAGAGAATCAGTGTTGCTACTTTGAATTAGCCCCCATCTGATTCTAAGACTCCTGCATATGGACTATTAATAGTCAGTTCAGGTGCACATTTTGTGTCAGGAATTAGTGAGAAGAGATTCATCTTTTCTTGGCAGTGTGATCTCTTTTGCTCTACACCTCTGGCACAAGAAATAGGACTACTGGGGAGATCATGTTGCACAGAGCTAGAAATAGGCTAAACTCAGAGCCACAGGGACAGTGGAAACAATCAATGTCTGCTGAAGTCCCCTGGTCTCTAGTACATGTACTGGATCTACTAAAGGTACTGTAAGTGCAAAGACACTTGGGAAATACACACACAGATTGGCAATTTACACTGATATTTTTCTGCTCCAAAAAGCACTTGAAAACCCATTAGGCATTTTATGACAATGTTTTGTGGCTTCTTGTAGCTATAACAGATGAGCAATAGCAAACTATCAGTTCTTTCCAATAACATCCCAGAGTTAGAAGAGAATCAGAAGGAAATTATGACACTGGACTGGACAAAAAGGTGAGGATAATGCCTGTATAAAATTAATACACTGTGTAAAAGCCTACTTTATTGTTATTAATTGAAAAGCTCCATTAAATTGAAAGACAAAAACAATGAGTGATAAATTACTCTTTTTTTAGAGTTAATCTTCCATTGAATGGAAAGGGCACGTTATTTGCCTTCCATTAAAGTGATTTTAAAGCTATATTCTCAAATGTTTATACAAAAGTGATGTTGTACGAAAAATGATGTAGGAATTGATGCGCTTTAACTGGGGATTTATTTTGCACAGGATCTCCAGGATTCCCTCCCCAGTGTAGGGAGTATTTTGAGGTAATAAAAAATTGATACCATGCAGATGAAAACATTATGTTCTGCAACTTCATTTCTCTTCAGCGTATTATCATAGAATCATAGAATAATTAGGTTTGGAAAGGACCTTAACATCATCTTCATGCAGTCTTCCTTGTCACAGAATCCTAGTATTTCATAACTATTCATAGGGTTTACCCCCATAGCAGGGAATAGCACAGAGTGAAATTGTTTGCCTGAATACTTGTTACCTGCACCAAATCTGACATTGGACTTACTGCAAAAAAAGATTGCACTAAGTTGTTGCCATTAGATAACTGTGTATACAGGAGTTGTTACAACCCCTCACCTAATATATGCTAACTTCTTAGCAAGTGTCCTAGAAACCTGCTGTCCCCATTGCTGGAACAAGATGTAAGGATTACTGTGACAGTTGACAGCAGACAGGCTTCAAACCCCAGCAGCACAAATATGCAACAAGAGATTCTCCATGCCTGAATTCTTTCATTGCTACATGGACAAGCCACACACAGGGAAGAGCTGTCATGTAACCAAAACTGGCAGGAGCAGGGATTTCAAATTATAAGTAAGCTCCAGGACATTGATGTTCTGAATTCAAGTTTCTTTAATTTCAGTTAATTTCTTGTGTTACTAGTGGTTATTTAATATGTAATGCAACAAATGCTTTAAGTGCAGTGAGGATGTGAGAACTG
>JANHGB010021401.1:7598-19536 GCA_026283785.1 Coracopsis vasa | reverse complement strand
GGAGAGTGTTCTTCACCAAATGGTGGGAGGCCTGCGTGCGGCTATGGGCTACACCGGTTCTCATACTATTGATGAACTTCATGATGCGCAGTTTGTCCAAATTACTGCCGCTGGTCTGCGCGAAAGCCATCCGCATGACATTCAGCAGACTGTAGCGCCCCCTAACTACCAGATTCGTTAAGCAACAGTAACTATAAGGAGACGACAAACCTATGCGTGACGTCGTAGAAATCGGTATTGGCCGTGAGGCTGTTCGTACGTATGAACTCGAAGATATCAGTCTGGTACCTTAAACAATTCTGTTCCCCTGTTCTGTCACTTTCCAGAAATGAAAGTCTCAATTTTCATACTGAGATGGTGAGGGTCAGTGCTGGGTAAATTGGCATTAGTGGGTGGCCTGACACTGTTCATAAATTGGTAAAGATGTGGTGCCTGCTTGGAGTAGCTCAGTCCCATATTGCTATGACTGGACTGTATTGAAGCTGATCTGAAGCCTGTTCTGAGCTCAAATTTCTGTCCAAGGATTCAGGTGCCAAATCCAGGTATATAATGGTTTGAAAAGGAGTCGGGTATAAGCTTCAGCTAACATAGCAGCATAGCTATAGCCACAGAAAGTAATTAACCCATCATTATAATGAACTTTCATTTTCTATAAATTGTCACAAGTGGATTGCTAATAAATACACTCTTCCTTGGGAGGGGATGGAATCTTTTTTGGAAGAAATCACCTAATTTTCACTTGAGTCCCCTTGTAAAGAGGTCCTGTCTGCTATTAATGGATGTTGAAAAGGCAACAGGTAGGACTGTGGTATGTTATATAGTTCTGCGATTCTGATGACTCTTATATACATCAGCAGTACGGAGGGGAAACCCTTAGAATTTATTTTGTGACAGTCGGTAGATTCTTTTTATTTAACCCTCTTGCAGGTGAAAAAGGAATTGGCAAAACAACTGGAAAGAAGCTGTGTTACAAAGGCACTACCTTCCATCGTGTGGTTAAAAACTTCATGATCCAGGGTGGGGACTTCAGCGAAGGTAAAATACATGTTTAAAACTGAAATGCTATAAATGGAACTTTGTTATGACTTACGGGATTAAAATGTAACTTTAGAAAGTGCTGTGGAATTATTACAATGCCATAAAAAGATTTTATTTGCTGTGAAGTGTAGCACTTCTTTGTTAATTTTTGAAATTATAAAATGTTTCATCTGAAGTAATATTTGTTTTGAAAAATGTATTAAGTTAAAGAAGAAAAAGCCCTTTAGGGGCTAGTAACACCTATATAATTAAAACAATTCAAGTCCAAACTGTACTTTTAACTGCTTTCCACTTTTGTGCCTGCAGTAGAGGCGACACTACTCACGCCCTATTAATACAGGGACATAACTGTTTGAATAAGTTTAGAAATAATAATAAAATGGTAGATAAGCTAGAAGTGTTTAATGGAAAAATCTCTAAAAGGATATTATCTAGGAGTTTCTTTGCTTCCTTCCCTGCAGTATGTGTTCAACAGAATGTTTTAGCCTGTTGTCCTTCCCTGAAATACCTGTCCTTACCAAAATGTATTTCTCTTTCACTGTGTCCTGAAATCTTTTGCCTGATAAAATGGGTGTGGTGAAGGGAGTATCTTGCTTTGAGAGTCAAGTAGAAGAGTGTTTAAAACTGCTAGCTATGTTCTTAGCCCTTCCATTCTAGTGGCCTTTCACTGTCTGTGGGCCAGGCAAGATTGTTGCTCATACCTACTGTTGTCTGTTTCATTTTTATTTTTTATTATTTCCTCCTTGCTGTTGTTTTGCTGGCTGCTGTTGCTTTAGCAAATACCATTGAGGACTGGAGAACTGGCCTTTAGAGCGCAGTGTTCAGAGACACTAAGGCTATCTTCATTCTCAGTATTTTGAGTGTGAACAGGATAATGCATGGCTGTGACTGAATTAAGGAGTAATTCTAGTAACTGGCCAGAGTGTACTGGTTTGCAATAAACTGGTGGAATGTTACATATGGCTTTTTTTTTTTTTTTTTTTTTTCATAAATGAAACAAAAGGTTTAATTCATGCTTTTTAATGCACAGGTAATGGAAAAGGAGGTGAATCTATTTATGGTGGCTATTTCAAAGGTAAGAGGAAATATATCTTTGCAGATTCTTTAGTTCTGAGAGAAACAAATCTTGATTCTGAAGCTATTTAATGCAGACAGGTCTACTTATAGATCACCTTTTGCATGAAACTAATGTTGCATGAGAATCCTGTTTATATGCATGACTTTCAGATAATTTTTTTGGTAATACTTAACTTTAACTGACAATTAATTAAGGCTAACATTATTGGTTAAACATGACTTTCAGCATGGAGGTTAGGCAACTTTATTCATGAATAAACTCCTATCTTCCTGCCTAAAACTGTCAACATATTCTTTTGTTTATAGAGATTGTGGTCTTTTGCAAAATGAAAAGGTAAGAGACAAAAGCTCAGTAACACAAATTCAAACTCTGTTCCCTTGTACCCTCCCTAGTAAATATATAGACAACTGATACATCCGTTTGTAGATGGGTATCTGTTGCTTGGAGAAATTAAGAGTTCTGTGTCTGACCTTTCTGAGGGTTAGTGGCTTATTCTGAGAAAGAATACTGGCATAATTTCCATCTCTAAACAATTATTTCTTGTTTTGTTAATGTCCCTTTCCTCCCCTTCCCTATTCAAGGTTTGTATGCTTAGTGTTTGTGTTTTACTTTGCTTATATGCTACATAAGTACTTTACTTGCAAAGAATTTGTAAATAGATGCACATTTACCTCTTTTTAAAATCTGTTGTTGGAAGAAAAATGGTGAGTTTATAACATATTCAAAAACATAAAATTCTTTACTGGAAAAAAAAAACCAAAACAACACAAACCAATGGGTAGTTAATGTGGTATTTAAGCATTAAAAAAACCACTATGTTTACTTGAGTAACAGCCCCGGATTCTGTATGTTTTGCAAGTAGCTCTGCGTGGTGAAGTGCATGCCATTAAGTTTGTCTTACAGAGACATAATTTGGTGTTGGAGTATTACAACCTTTAGTCAAAAGAAAGTCTTGAACAGATCCATTTGCTAAAAAGTTAGTAGGGTTAGTTTCTAAAGGGGATGAGTGCTGAACATGCAGGACTGTGACATGTAATCTTACAAGTAACAGCTTTGTACACTCAAATTACCATTTTTAGCTTTGAAAATGAGCTTCAGAAGATCTGGTTTTATATTATGCTGTGCAACCAGAATTCCTCTTTAATTCACTGGAATGCAAAATGCATGTTTAGTTTAGTCTTAATTGATTTTATACTTAGGTTGCAGGAACAATGTGTTCTTTAGTTTCTCATTCAGGTATTTATTTTTTTTTCCCCCTTGGACATTTTAAGACTTCAGTTTGGAGTGGATAGGTGGCTATCTCATAATGATCCATACCGGGGAAATGACTTGTTCTCCTGATCTTTCTACCTGAGGTGCATGCTGTGTAAATAACAGTATCATGTATGTTCAGTCTTGTTTTGCCAACAATGTTCTTATTCAGAAAATGCTGGATTTAAATCCAAGTCTATGAGAATCTACTGTTTATTGAAGACACTACTGATGACTTTAAATGTTTTTTCATTAGAAATGTTTGCACTATGTCTAAAGCTTTTTCTTTAAGAAAGAACATTATTTGTCTCATAACTGCTTCTACTGTAGCTTTGAGGGGCTTATTTAAACTTTATTTTTGTTTTTCTCCAACTTGTTCATGTTTCTTCAGCGGCAGCAGAATTTCTCCTTGTAGCATCCATTAGTTACTAAGAAACTTAGCCTTATGTTCCTTGTCAGGGAAAATCTGACAAACATATTTTTTCTTCAAACAGATGAAAACTTTATTCTCAAACATGACAGAGCGTTCCTTTTGTCAATGGCAAACCGAGGGAAACATACCAATGGTTCCCAATTTTTCATGTGAGTAGATGTAATATGACAGTTGAGCTTTTCTTACACAGAGAAGCGCTGTTCATGAGAAAGATGGTATTGCTAAATTATCTATAACAATGTTATTTGCCTTTAACTAGGGTTGAGTGGGTACCTGCAGTGTAAGCTATAATAGGAAACATTAGTTACCACAACTTGCTTGTGGTATTTATTTGGATTAGAAGCTGGTACTACATGGGTGTTCCTTGTTCATTGCTTTTTACCCTAAAAATGCAGCTTGGGTAGTAAGTTCTTATGTCCAGTAAATAGATTCTTTGGCTTTGTATGTGCACCAGCCAAATCTTAACAGATTATCTGCAAATTACAATGTTGAGTATTGTACGCAAGAGGGAGCGAGATCTAGAGGTGGTTTGTATGGATTTGCACATGCTCGTTAAAATATGGTAGTTTATGATTTAGTTTGGAGGTTTTGTTGTCTATTCTTTTTGGGGGGAGAGGATGAGTAGGGTTTTATTTATTGTTTTGTGGGTGGTTTTATTTGTTTGTTTGGGGGGTTGGGATTTTTGTTTGTTCCATTTTTTTTTTTTTTTTTTTAATTTTGGGGTATTTGTTCCTGACATGATTTTCTTCTATGTTGCTACATAGTTCTGTTTACTTGTGCATATGCCAACTGTGTTGGTACCAACACTGTATAAAATTATGTGCTCATAATCAAATTTTCCCTTCATTACCTTAAAAAAAAAAAATCCATTCCAGTATATAGCCATATTCTGTTAAATTGTAGGAAATACACGAGACTCTACCATCAGTAAATACTCAGGTCTGATATGTCAGGGTCTTCTGGTTGCAATAGTTACTTGTATTCTAGATTCAGTATTAAACTTGCTGTATTTTTACACGATCATTCCTCCTGTTAAATCCCTTTTAAAAATTGCCTTCCGTTAATGTTTAACAGCTGAAAGAGCTGAATTATATCTTTGGGCTTGTGCTGAGAACAATTTTGGGAAATAACACTGGTGTTTTCAAAAGTAAATTTTAGTTTAGTTACGTAACTAGAAAAATGTATTTTTTTCTTTGCCATCTTTCTTGGGGGATAAGAATGAATGGCGCTTCCCTGTCTTCAGTAAAGGAGTTAATTGTCCTCAAGAAGCTTTCTTTTTTTTCTTTGCTTGAAAAAAATCTTCAGTATGATATGGTGAAGTTCAGATAAGAAACATTTTTAGGTTTCTTCCTAAAGAATGCCCTAAAAATGGAAAATAAATAGGAACCTAAGAGGAAGTCTTTCACAGTTACCACTCTTCTGACTTTCCGTAGACATAAAATTGTGTCAAAAGCTTGTTTTCAGTTATCTTCAAACCAAATTTTAGATGTTGGGCTTCCTTATAGTAAATCTGAGTGGATATGTATACACGTTAATCTGGAAATGTGGTTTAATAAGCTCTCTGAAAAACATTAGTTCACTATTTACTGCTTGGTGACTTACCTCTTAGTTCTCTTGCCATAATTTTCCATTTTTAAGCTTATCTGAACTATATACATGGAAACTTTATGATGTCACATCAGTCAAGAAGCTTTCATTTGAGGGCTCTAAAGTTTCTTTTCTCTCCTGCACTCGATTCAGAAGTCATCTTATTTCCCTTATGCTCAGTAGGCTCAGCTACTTATTCAATTAGATTTAATAGACACAAACACCTTGTCTCTCCCCACACACCAAAACAATCTAAGGTTGTGTAGGATGCTAAATTGTAATTTACAGGGAGCAATAAAATGAACAGTATTTAAGAGCACTTTCATCAAACACAGAATTATTTTGAATGATGGAAATTTAATGTATTTTAATCAGATTTAATGCCGATTTCTTCAATTTTTCCCCCGTTGCTCCACTTCTTCCCCCCCACAATTCTCTATAAAAAGAAAGTGTTAGGTTGGTGGAAATTCAGGCAGAGTAAGTTACCTGACCATAATTGTCTCCATGTAAGCTAGATTCACCTCAGCGACCTGTAGGAAATCTAAAGGCATTTTAGGGTCCTGGCATGCCGTCAGCTGCTGGGAGAGAAAGCCATGTATGTTCTGTGAAGGTCTCTTGTCTTATTGGCCTGCCCTATGCAGATTTCTTGGATATTCTTACTTGGATATTCACTATGAGGGTGGTGAGGCGCTGGCACAGGTTGCCTAAAGAAGTTGTGGATGCCCCATCCCTGGCAGCGTCAAAGCCAGGTTGGACAAGGCTTTGAGGAGCCTTGTCTAGTGGAAGGTGTCCCTGCCCATAGCAGGGGGTTTGGAACTGGAAGAGCTTTATGTTCCCTTCCAACACAAACCATTCTATGATTCTATGATCCTGTAATGTCATAAGTGGCACCATCTTGCTCTAGAGTCAGGCAAGTGAATCAAGCCCAGGAGTGAACTCCCAGATAACCAGTGAGGTTCACGTGGGCTGCTGTCAAGTCTTTAAAGCATCCTCTAATGCTCTAGACTTCTGCAATCCTCTTGTCTGGGGCTTTTTTCATTTTACTGCATGCAGGCATCTAATGCTGTTTGAGACACCTTCGGGAACTCCAAGACAGGGAGTGTGAATATGATGTAGCACCTACAAGACCCTCTGCACTCCTGCAGTAGTAGCTAAAGCCAGGCACGATAAGTAGGGCAGCTCAGGATTTCTGTATGTCAGCAACTGAGTGTTCTCCCCAGATCTGACCACCAGCTGAGATGCGTACCTTGCTTATGGATGCCTTTACTGTATTCAGGTTTATGCATTTAAGCTGAACCCCGCCATTAGCCTCCAGTATTGCAGCTGATCCCAAGAATGAATCTGTACAATTACAGAATACGTGCAGAAGGCTCTGAGGCCACTTACAACAGCACGTATGTGTGTGTGCAGTCAGTTGCAATATCAGGTTCACATTTGATAACTCAGTTTGCAACTAGGCAAGGCTGGATAGTTCAACAATCTGTCTTTTGTACAGATTGTTTTGATAGTGCAGCCCTTGGCTTCAGCTTTATAATGTAGAAAGCTTGGATTTTAAGATTCAAAGTAGGAAACAAGTACTGAAGATTTTATCTAGGCAGTTTGTCTTAACTCTAAAATGCAATATAATAAAGCAGTTAGTCTTGCTTGGTGACATTTGTTGAGTTACTTTAGGGAATATGTTGTGCACCTAGACAGCTTTTCTTTAGTTAAATGTTTGCTTCCTTTAGTGATATCCTTCAAGCTGAAATTAGAATGTAGGATGTGCTTCTTGTACTCAAAAGAATGCTCAGTTATTCAAGTAGTTTATCATTAGGAAAAATGTTCTTCAAATGTATAACCTGAAAATTGTGTGAAAGGCAATATTCAGTGGCAGACTTTAGATTTTTTTTCTTAATATATTTTTTTTTTTTTTTTTTTAGTTTGAACATGTTTGATTTTACTGGTTAGATATTTCTTTATCCCTCTGCATTTTTTTCATAGGTAACTTCAGGAATGAGAACTCTCTTTCCCTCTCATATGCATCTAATATGGCAGATAAGGAGTGCAAATAAGTTATTTTTATGTATTTATTCAAGTAGGGCTAAAATAATAGCAAAAATTATGACCGGAACATATTTGCTTAATCATCAGAAGTGCTTTCCCTGCTTACCACAGGAAAATGTCATTTGGAATAACTAGTCTTTAGAGAAAGGAATTGGACAGCAAGTATTTCTTTGGCAGGCTGCACTAACAAGTTGGTAAGAAGACAACTGTGTAGTGCCTAAAAATTGTTAAAAAGTTGAGCTACAGTGGTCAGTTTACTTGAAATAGAAGCTCCAGACTAATCTTAAGTAAACAAGCATCTGCCTAGTCCTAAAGTATCATCAACTTTCTTTGATTCATCAAGAATTTCTCTGGCATGAATGAGCTTGAAGCATTTATAAGCAACAATAGAGAACTGGGCATGGGAATAGACAGTGTAAGTATTGTCAGGGAGCTCCAGTGAGGCCAGTGTGAAAAGAATGAACATAAGATAAAAGCCTGGTAGAAACTGGCAAAGTGTATATATATATAATGTCCCAAGTGTTGTGTGTAATGTTTGTTGACTAATTTTCCCCACTTATAATTTTTGTCCTTACCTGAGTAGGAGTAATAATTGGCTTGAGAGGGGAATGTTGAGCTAAGGAAGGATTGTGGTTGTCATGCACATGTACTTTAAATAGGCCAAGTCTATTCACACATGTGATTAAGAAACATTTCCTAATCTGAAGAAATGCATTTTGTTGAAATCCAGTGTGATACTGAAAGTATCCCTTTGTGCTGTTTAGACTTGTGAAATATTGGAACTTCAGTTTTTCTTTACCCAAAGGGATCTGTTGGAACATTTAATTGCATCTTGTGTTGAAGGTAGTTGTAAGGTACCAGCTTATAAATTGGCTATTTGTATTTTCAGATAGCGCCACTATTTAATTTGATTCTTTTCTGTGAATAGCTCCTTTTAGAACCACCAGTTATTTAGCAAGTATTTTAAGCACCACCAGAGTGTGCTCATCTTCTTTTAATTGTCCTGTTTCCATGTTGATACTCAGATACAGAATTTCTAGGATGGGTTCAAGGTTGACAGGAACCACTCTAGAATCATCTTCCTTTTTTTGTGTACTCCAGTATCTGTTTTAAACTGCTGCTGAAAATGCTAGTAGTAGTAGCTGCTGGGGGAGTGCATCCAGAGCATTGCACAAATACAGCCAATGTCTTTAGGTCCCTGAGTTAAAGTCAGGGAGGAATAGTTGGCCTGTCCTTGGATGTTCCAGATTGATGATCTTAATGATATCTTATCTATTCCGAGCAACTCCATCATGCATGTGGCCATAACCAGCCTGCTAGTAGGGAAAGTTGCACACAAAATAAGTGTGCAAATGGGTATATAAAGTGCTATAAAATTAATGAGATTCTTGATCCTAGAAATGCTTGCATGGGCTTAACTTTGCTTCTGTGGTCATACACAATCTGTCAAGCTACACTTACCAGATAAAGAGAAATGTCTGTGCAGAATGAAGCATAAAGAAAACAATGGAAGGAAAAAAAAAAAGTAACCTACTTCTTTGTTGTCCCTGGGAAGTTCTGTGCAATAATTAATTTATTGCTTTGTTATTTAGCCACGTAGTCCTTATTACAACTTTAAAGAGCAGTCCTAGGTTGTGTTCCTTATCAGCTCAAGTGCTTGGAGTTCTTGCCTCTTGTGTTCAAAAGCTAGTTAAAACTTGAGGCCGTTTTGCTGTTTCTGATAGAGTTAGTCTATTTCCATATTGAGGGTATTGTTGGTTTAATGTGGGTCAACCTCTGCTTTCTTGCTCAAAACTAAATAACTTTTTTGTGTTAAAAATGTTTTAAATGTGTAGTGCCATGCCTAGTTACTAAATTCCAACAAACTAATGACTTTGATCTGGTAAATGTAGGATAAAATAAATTTTGAGGATTCTTCTGTTTTGATTTTACAAATGATTTCTCAATGTTACCAGCTTATTAAAAACGGTTCATTGCTCAGTCTTTGGTGTCTCAAAACAGGTATTTTTCTAATCAACAGTTTTGGGTTTTTTTACTATGAATGAAATAGCTTTTGAGCTAATTCTTGAGCATTTGACAGTGATATAAAAATCTAAACATTTTGAATGGAAAGGGCTGACATTGCAGTATCTTTGAGCAAAAAGTGATACATGTGCACTGATCACACAAGCAAGTCCCGTTGGCTTGATCAAAAGTTTATGTGAAAGCACAGCCCACATGAAAGTATTCACAGGGTGCTTTTATGTGTAATAAGTAACAAGACATAATCTCCGTGCTTGAATATGCAGAGATATAATTAAGAACTAATAGTTTGCAGGGGGAGCAATATGGATAAGCTCAACTGATAATGCATTTTTAAAACATTGTTGCTGTTCAGAATTATACCAGAACAAAAGTATGGTAGTACCTGGTACATATTCTATGATTCCATGGTATTTTTGTCTGCTGATGTCTGCCATGTGTTTGTCCTTCTATAATTCTGAACACAAGCAATGAGCCTATTTTAGAGAAACCACTTACTTTTCTTAGCTCTAGAAATGCTTCATGATGCAAGGAAGTTGTCAGCTAATTATGAAATGTATGAAGTTGTAAACTTGCTGACTTTACACATTTCACTTGTAAATCAAAACGTTTATGCTATGGTGTGCCATCCTTTGAAGCATATATTTAGGACTGCATTCAGGAGAGCATTTGAACACCTATGTAACTGCAAGCACATGAATAAACCCATTGAAATCAGTTATTCATATGCTTAAAGTTGTGCATGTGTTCTAACCCTTTTGCTGGATTGAGACTTAGAGGGGAGTGGGAGGATTCTCTTTTCTAACTGTTTATCTTTGTAATAGTGTATGCAAGCAGGTTACGTCTACAGGTTTCTTTTTGGTTTTAAGGAGAACGTAACTGTAGTTTTCAAAGTACTTTGTATTCTAAAGAAAATTTAGAGCCCTCTTTTAGGCATCCTTGTTCTGCATACAACTTGCTTAATATTAATTTTAAACTTGTATTTAATAAAACGTAGACTCAGTTTTGTCTGAAAATGTATTACAATTTATTTCTGCCATTTTTGTGTAAAATTTACAGAAACAGTGTTACATCGTGCGCTCCAAAGGTAATGTCTCATTCCTCTAAGGCTGTGTCCTTTCCTTTTCTTTTTTCTGTTTTTATCTTTCTTGTTTTCTTCTGATCATATTGTTATGTACATTGAATCCTTTGTTAGGAATGAGGTTCTTGGGGGGTGGGTGATAACTTGCTGTTATCAAAAAGATGCTTTTCTCTTCATCAGTATCTTAAGTTAATTTTCTTTAAACTTGAGTGAAGAAAGGTATTTGTTCTGAAAATAACATGGATAACAGTATAAGGCAGATTTTGAGTGTTTTAACTTATAAAAGTTCTGTATAGAAATGTTTTATTGAAATATTATTTTGAGGGAGGAACTCATCGTGACTCTAGGCTTCTATAGTGCAAAGGCAGTAAGTAGGTTTTCTCCTGATTGTTTTGAAGCCAAAGTAAACATTCAAGAGTCGAAAGGCAGAACATACGTAGACGACTTTGAAGTGGTCATTTAAATTGCACGTTTGCAAAATAAATGTCATGTTAAAACCTTCACATTTAAATGAGAACTTTCAAAAGCAGAGCAAGGCGTTGGGTTTCTTCTTCCAATAGGAAGTCTGTTAAAGTCACCTAACTCCTCGTCATGCATCTGAAGTTTTCTTTTGGGATAATTTTCTCCCTTGTGTTCTCACTTCATATACAAGTAAATGCGAGAAATTCAATTAATTTATCAAATTGTCAGTGCAATGGAAGAAACCTCTACATGAGTTTTAATGTGCCAACTATCCCTTTCTTTGCTATCGAGGACTAGTCTAAGCAAAGTAAATGATCAGGTAATTTGCTCAAGGTCTTTAAGTGCTGCTTTGGCATTGCAGGAGCACAGTACTACAGCCTCTACATCAAGTGTGTTAGAACCTACTGCTGTTTCTAGCTAATTCTAAGCACTAAGTTTTGTTTATTATTGGTTTCACTGAAGTAACCCACTTCTAATTTTTCACTACTTTAAATCAGCCTTATAATTAAGCCCGCTTAAACTGTTTGCTTAGCAGCAGGTTGTTAATGCAGTTAACTCTTGCTTAAAGAACCTCAAAAGCTGTTAACATTTTTTATTTGTAGCGATACTAGCAACGGAAAACCAAAGAACACCCCCAACTATTGCAAAATTAAACATTGTCTTGATAGCTTTTATTTCCCTTTATAAAACCAAAGTTTTCTATATTATTCAGTATTACAGAAGTGGAAGGTCTGGTTGGCATTTGGAGCTTAAAAGAAATATATATAAAAAAAATCTAGAGTGTAAACACTCCTGATTCACAGTTCCATCTTTTGGCATGTGTTCAGCACTGCGGTGTTTTGTGACTGGATAGTTCAAAACTTGAGTGAAGATACATGCTTTAAAACTAGTATTTTATTTTAGCAGTGAAAACTGACTTCATTGTACCACATCTGTGCTACTG
>JANHGB010021400.1:0-21886 GCA_026283785.1 Coracopsis vasa | reverse complement strand
ACGCTGCTGAAGATACGTCCCAATTCCCTGCACAGTGTGTGCTATGCACAAAGCCTGTGTTAAACAACCCCCAGGAAATTAGCATTAATTACCAGGGTGCTGCAATCCTGCAAGTGACTGCCATTTATCCCACTGATGTCAGATCTGCACTATGGGAGCTCTTAGAATTTCTGACATTAAAACTATTACCGGCCACAAATAAAATGTAATTGATACTCTTTCACAAATGGAAAAAGTATGGTAGGATACTCTCCAGCGTTATTATTAGGTAGCGCTAAACCACGTATCAAAGCATGAAAAGAACACTGTATTTAGCCATCGAGTTTATTTTGATACATGCAATAAAGGTCCTGTGACTTACAGTTTTGCCTCAAAGCGCAATGTTCTCACTGGAGAAAATATGAGAAAAAAGGCAAAAGTGCACTTTAGAGGTAGAGCCCTCAGTCACTCCAGGGCTGTCTGCACTGTTTGCTGGTACTGGCAAGATTTCTGTTTTCATTTTCAAATGAACATTTACGCGTCAGCCTTCTTTTTTCCCAAATATCCTGAGCTACTGTTGGAATCAATACCTTCAGTGCAAAACGAAGCAATATTCAGAAAACCCTGTTTCTGCAACATTTAATGTGAAATTTTAAACTCTGCAAATTAAGCTACAGAGTTCCTGTTACAGCCTTTGTCATCTCTGTTGTATCAAAGCTTCACAGAAGGCAGCAAGCTGTGACATGACTGGCTGAGTTGGAGGACTGGGTCCTGCCAGCAGTGGGGACCACCCTGCCTGGGCGGCCTGAGAGTTGCATCTGCTGTTGCCACAGCCTGCTCAGACACTGAGCATTACCCATGGCTGGGCCTTGCTGCAAAAGCATCCCTGGAAGCCTCAAGGTGAGCCAGTAGCTACTCATGCATGCTGTCATGGTGAAGACCAACTCTCTGGGCTTGAAGGTGCCACATAAACCACTACCAGTAGCAGGAGACCCATCTAGGTTCCCCTGCACAGCTCTGCTACCTGCACAGGAAACCCCACTTTTCTGCCTACATAAAGAGACCTTCTGCCAGCCAGAACTACCTTTCAATGTACAGTCACAGCTTTCTTCCTCACCAGCATCAGGCAGAGGAGAGAGTAAGTCAAATGAAATGCTGCCTTTGGATGCTGTTACAGAGATTAAGTGAAGCTCTTCTACAGTGTTCCTCCTGCCTTCCTGCTGGTAGTCACCACAGCCTTTGCTTCCAACTGTAAAATCATGATATAGCATTAAATACATACATCTGCACACGATTTACTGGAAACATTCTTTTTCATTCAGCTGATCTGGGTACTTGCAAGTGGAAGAGAGGCATCCTGTTGGCGAGGTTTCCAGGAGGATGATCGTTGCTGTTGGACTGTGACCTGCAATAAGATGTGTTTGTTCTCCAGTGGCGTAAGTGGCATTTGCCCTCCAGACTCTGGCATGAGGACCTGACCATCAGCATTGTACCAGCTGTATCCTGACCTAGGTAAAATGTAAATTGCAACACAGACTGGCTGCTAAAATGATGAAAATCACTTCATGTGCTGTCAGTGCGTCAAAAGCTGGCAGCCCTAAGAACTCAGAAATGCTGACAAACCAACCTGTTCTACTCTTCTGAAGCCAAGTGCTTTTCAATACAGTCAAGGAGAGCTTTGCTGACTGAGGGCTGCTTCCTGTGTGGGTCAGCAGATAAAGCAGCAGACTGAGCTGGATCTGTAGCAGTGGTGCTTCCTCAGGTGCCAAGCTGGGGTAAAATACGCCATTGCCACGTTGTCTTGAAAGCCACATAGAACTGAACCCTGAGTAATAAAATGTCTTTACTGCATCCAAGCAGAAGCCTGCAACCCAGAGCAGTGTGTGTACTGATGCTGCCTACAACACTTAGTTTCAGGCATATTTATTATATTGTGGTCCATCACCTATGATATGCAAGAAGTGCATATACAGGAGATATAGTTTATTTACATCATCTGCAGTGGGTTGATTACTGGTCTGACTGATACACACTGGGGAGAAAATGGTTTTCGGTAGTGTTTTTCCTGGGTTTGATGGGGCAAAAGAAATTAGAGGAGGTCCAGAGTTATCACATGTTAGAGAAGAAGGCTGCATGTACCCCTGTTGCACAGGTCCCTAACCCACACCTGTGGCATCTCTTGCATCTCAAGAAGTGGGTTTTCCTTAGCTTTGCTGAGGATGTGCTGACTGCTGTGTCTTCCTCCTGTTCCCTCACCTGGGGACAGCCTGCCAAGTGATGGCTGGTCACACTGGTAAGACAAGGAAGTGGGTCAGACAAAAGAAACTAAGAGGAAAAGCAGCAAAAAACCAGGGGTGGTTAACAGCTGGCCTCGTGAAGCCACACGGCCTTAGGGTACAAGAACACTGCCAAAAACACATTATCCAAGAGTTTTAACACAATTTATTTTATGCTTAAATAATCAACTAGATCATCCAGTGTTTGTTGTTTTCATACATATGTAATTAGAGCTATTATCAATGAATGCTGTTTCCATATGAATATAATCAACAAATTAAAGTATTTCACCAAAACCCAAATAAAAATGCCCTTTAAAACACAGCAGCCTTAACAACCTAATATTACACTGCTAGGATGATTACAGATGATTGGCTTACTGAAAGATTCTACATCTTATAGCCAGTACACAATACAGTAATAATTTTACAGCGTGCTGCCAGTCTATTAGCTAATAATTTCTCTTCAGTTCATTTAAAAATATCCCAAACTTTTGCTCCTTAGAGCACCAACCCACTTCTAAAGCTGCAAGCATTACCCCCGTTATAAAGCGAGAACAGATAGCACCCCCCTCCCCATAATGCAACTACTGTATATGTTATGGGGTTTAGGTCATTTCATTGAAAAATTGGCAACAGCAACAAATATTAGATGAAGGGCTTTGTGTTTACAGATAAAATCTTATTTTTCATGTTGCGATATAGTGTTTGCAAAACTGGAAAAGATTTAATCAAAATAAGGTGAAACACATGCATCAAAATATTAGTACTCTGAAGAAAAATTTTCACAGAACTACAGAATTCCTCATTTTGGGAATCATTTAAATTTGCAGCAGATTTTAAAGATTTTTTTAAAATCAAGCTAGCGTTTTTGCATATACAAACATTATAATTGCTAATATACAAGAATCTGTGAAGATACACCCAGAATATCCCTGTAGGTGCAGCCATTTGAGACACCTAGCTTGCTCAATGCATTTGCAATATTCTGTCTGTGATCGAAAAGGCAGTGCCTTATCAACATTTATTCTATTTTGTTAGAATTTATACAGTGTCATTTATTTACAGCAAAACTATTGATGTTTAAAAAAGAAACAAATAGTGTTTTATACCCTGACAGTTTGGGTCCAAGAAAAATAAGGCGAGCTGTTCTGGATTTTAGTAATTTTAGTGTCTTTCCATGGTTGAACAATTTCGTCTTCATACATCCCCTCGGGCCACAGGAATTTATTTCTTTTGAGATGACATCAAACTGCTTGAAAGAAGCTGTTAACAGCATGGCATCTTGTATATACACTGCATCGGTAACTGCGCACCCTCCGATTCTGTGAATGAACGTGAATTTCCATGCTCTGTAAATTGGCTCATGCTAAATTAATTTTTTGTTTCTTTTTTTTCTTTTTTTTTTTGTTTTTGTTTTTGCATAAAACCCATGCGGTTAATGTGTGGAAGCGGCAAACACACGCACACTTTTATAGGTGAATGTTTAATTCCTGTTGATTTCTCTTCTGTGAGTGTCCCTCTAGAATACTGGCAGTAAAAGCACACAGTCCTATGGAAAAAAAAGACGGCACATATCATTTCAGAATATCTCATTAGAATCCATTTCACGCCTTTCCCTGACTAAACAGAAAAGTTCCAATTGGCATTGTGGAATTCTGCAATAGGATAAATCACACAATTTCTAGGTAAGTAGGAACATTAGTGGAGCTCCTGGCATGAAAAGAAAACGCAGCTGCAGATGTCCATGTTGCTCGTGAACTGATTTACAAATATGTTTGCAACACTCTGCATTTCATCACCCCAGACAAAGTACCAGCTCATCAGATCCAATGATGACAAGGAATAGGTTCTGTCTATGGTGGAAGAAATATCATGCTTTCCAGAATGAGAACACTGCTGCTTTCACAGCATGTTTTTGTTTATTGTGCACAACCATCCCCGCAGTGGTGAGAAAACCTGCACTCCTTGCACATCCACCTCTGCCAGTTGCTCGGGAAACGTGACTGGGAGAGCTAGGAATGTGGAGTCCAGCCCTTAGGAGGCTTGGCGAAGGACAAAACAAGGAAGAGGAGCAGCCCCATCCATCTCCTGTCTGGCTTGTGTGAGTGGCACCAAGGAGACAGGGAGTCCAGCTCCTGCTCTCTCGCCTACCCAAGAACAGTCGTGCAGGCACACATATAAGGAAAGCAAGTTAGTCACATCTGTTGTACAACAGTGATGTAGAAGCAGAAATAGAAACACACCAGCAAAGACAGCTGGAAGACCTGCAGGCTCCCCAGCACCTGGGCACTGTTTGGATGTGTGTCTTGCGCAGCGCCTGCAGGATTCAGGCTGGCATGGACATGCCTGTTTATTAATCAGGTCACAGGTCCACACACACTTCCCAGGAGTGCTCACACTGTCCTTCTATGCTAAGACAATCTGTCCTTGTCCACATCTATGGCCGCCATAAATCTATCCTGTTGCTAAAAGCTGCCTGTTCACATCACAGAAGTCACACCAGCTCGCACTGTGCTGTCCTGCAGAATTGCATGCAAAAGTGCTTGGCTTTTTCTTTCAATCTATATTTTACAATGTGTTTATTTGCAATGGTGACAAAGATGTTTTACAGCAAAATCTAGCTAATATTGTGGTATTTTCAAACATTCAAAAGAAAAGCAACACCTCTGCCTCCCAAACAGGATTTTTTTTTCTCTTTTGTGATCAAGAAACAAATCGGTTTTCTATGACAATCTCTTCTATGCAAATACATCCACTTCTGTAGGCAAATAAAATGTTTTCAATAGACTCTTAAGTGGACTCACAACTACTTAACACACATTTGGTCATGCTTATCATATCAAAGTTTGGACCACTGAGATTCATCTTAAAGGATGAAGTTTCCCCCTGATCAAAGGTTTATTATGTAAGGAAGACTATCCAAGTTCCTCAGGGGATCTAGCACAGAAAAGTTGCCTACTGGAAATCAGAAGAGAAATGCATTGGTGGTCATGGGAGCAAATGTGTTTCTGAGGAACTCAGACTGTGGCTTTCTGAAGGCCAGAATATGTTTCACATATTAGGCAAGGACTGCCTTATTAATGCCATATGGTGTTAAAATTAAATGCTTCTCCCTTATCCCCAATGTGTGTTGCATGATGTTTGTATGCCAGCAAGCTCTTTATCTGCAATGCTCATGGGGTTCAGTGCCCTATCTTGCCTTCAGTGCCTTTGGATTCACATATTTCCACTGGTCCCCCCTGCAGACTGGCAGTAGAGAAGCACTGGAGCTGACTTGGGTCACAATTTCATACAAGCAGTGCCTTCCCTTTGGCTTGCTTTCTTCAGGAGCTCTATGAAGGAGAAAGGTGTGTCAAAAGAATCACCTCCCTTTTCAGGGCAGCAAGTCGCATGAAGCAGTATTATTCTACTAGTCCACATGGGAGGGCTCTCAATAAAAGCAGGAATTCAGTGGTCATGCTAGGTGGACACAGTAGGTGCTTACCAGATGCTGAAAGCATGCCAGTCACCTCACAGAGCTTGCTCCTTAGGGCTTGATCCCATAATGCCCTCAGCTAGATCCCACACACTGTGTGCCGCTGCTCTTAAATGGCACTACTCATGTGCAGAAAGCCTGTACAACCAGGTGTCTTTAGGGACTACCTTACATTGCAGCAGTTGGAAGGGACTAATGACACAGGAGAGTCTCTGCTTCTGTCCTTTACCTCCACATCACTATCTGGTATCTTTTCCAGGTCCTGTCTATCCTATTCTTAAGTCCTACAGTCAATCTTATTCCAGATGTATAGGGAAAGGATAACACACAGACTTGCACTTCATAAACTCTTCCCAATTCCTAAAACCCACCAAAGTTAAGAAAAGTTCTGAGTAGAAAAAAGACATGACGATCCTAAAAATGCACACTTGAGGACAGAACTGACTGACCACCAGCGATATACACAGGCTGGCTCCTCTATTTACAGGCACATTTGCTGTGTGACTATAGCTATGTGATCATGACAAAGGAGCCTCTGGCTCCACAGTGCTCTGGCATGCCATTACAGAGCCCCTGGTAGGGTGTCTCAGTCTGTGCATTTGGGTTTAGTCTGGGAAACCTTTATACTGTCAACTGCTGTTTTGTTACAATCATTAAGGCTGGATCAATAAAATTCACAACAAACAGTTGGTAAGGATTATTTGTTTGCAAATACTGAGACACTTCACTGGCTCTTAGAAGGACTTTGACTTGCATAACTGCCCTGAGATCACATGCCCAACAGTGAAAGAAGATTTACTTGTGTGCAGCTCCTTTACTATCTGTGTTGAAGTTGACTTTTAGGAGCAGAGAGTGCTGCGCATTCCAAGCACTAGACTTTGTAAAACTCCCAAAAAACTTACACATGCCTCAGTGTTGCTTTGCTTTATGTTCCAAGAAGAAAAAAGCCAGTTTCTATACATAAACTCTAGGCAATTTTCTGCTTACAAGGCCAAGGGCCATCTATTCAGCGCTGCAGCTCAAAAGCAATGTCAAGGTAGGAGAGGCAAGCCATTGTGCGGCCCAGGTGCTAGCCCCATGCTGTGTAGTGCTGTGCTGGCACAAGGCTTTAGCAGTAGAAGAAAATTGATCACACTGACCGTTCAGTGGTCGGCTTTCAGCTTTCATGAGTAACTTTTCTTCTCCACATGTCTGACTTCTTTCTTTGTTTTAACCTTATAAGCTTCTCCCTGCTTTAAAGGAAAAGTATAAACATTAACATAGTTTGCAGAGAGTGCTCGTAATTATAAACCTGCTTCCAAAACAGGCTCCACATTTTGCTGAAACAGGATAAGCAAAAAGCAGTTAAATCACATCAACACTTCATTTCAAAGATACACACAATCTACTTATCCACTCTGCTGAGCTGCAAAAGCACAGGCCTGAAATATCATCTTCAAACAGCAAACACAGGTCTACAATTTCAGTATGACCCTGGGCTGGACTGTCCAACTGGCAGTCCTCAGCAGAGCCCCTGCCATCAACTGCAGCAAGATTCAGTGCCACTGTCAAGGAAAATCACCTTTCCCAACTAGCCTCCTGGGTCAGCTGGGATCAGCGGACATTTCCAACAGCATAGGCTATGGCTGCTCTTATGATGTTTCACAACGTCTGTGCTTTAAAGTGAGTTAGTAACGGAATAAAGGGATGAGGAGGAAAGCCAGCAAAACCCACCACCGCAGCAACACAGAAGTAAAACCAACGACAGTGACAAGCCGTGCAGGTTTCATGTCTTTAAAACAGCAAACCCCAAAATAAAGTTCATCTTTGCTCATTAAAAGCAGCTCAATAATCATCTAAAAATAAATACTCCAGTAATCACAAGCCTCATTCACATCAGGGAAAGGCATCTGTTTACGTGTGGTTATCAGCAGAATTTACCCCTTGGGTCATCTGCATTGATGTATTTGTAACTATTTGTAGCTTCTGACTAATCTAATCTGATGCAGCAAATTGAAAATGTTTCCCCTTTGCTGGGCAGGATTTACTTTTTCCCTGATAAAGGCCTATAAAAGGGGGATGGGAATATGTTTCAATTCTCTTATTTCTGTGTCATCATCCCTCCCCCCTCTTATTTTCTTTCCTCTTATTTTTTTTTTTAGTTACCAGCAGATAAAGGGTACTTGTTATCTTTCTTTGTTTCTGAATTGCTCTTCACTCAGACAAAAATTCCATTAACACCAATGACAACTTAAAGGGAGCACAGACTTCCCAAGGCCATGTGCTGAGGAACAAGGCATGAGCTCCCCTGAAGCCATTTGTCTCCAGAGGTGCTGCCCATTCCTCTGGTGCCTCCCTGGGACAGAGGACAGCCTGAGGCACAGCCTGCCCTATCTGCACCTGCTCATACCCTCAGAGACCCCCACAAGACGGGCTGGGACGAACAGGCTGCCTTTCCCACTGCTCTCCTTTATTGTTAGGGGTGCTAAAGGGTGGCCATAGTCTGGCCCTGGAGAAGGAATTCTGATTTTATTCATCAGGGATGAAATCTTGTCTTGGTGCTTGCCTGTAGAGGATGCCATTGCTTGGATACCCTGAAAACCCTCAGTCACTAGCACACAGGTATTATGCAGGTAAGCGAGAAACCGGTGGGGACCAAACTGCAGCTCATTCTTTTGGGCTGGTAAAAAAGCAACACGCTAACCCTACAGGTGTCAGGCACAAGTTCTGCAAGGGCTTAAACAAACCCAGAGACACGGCTCATCTTGATGGCACAAACCAGGCCCCAAAACAATGGTTTAAGCCTGCTGCCTGTTATATAGAAACAGACCTTAATGCTTCTGAAAAAATTCAGCCGGGCCCCCTTGACACAGCCCCTGCCCGCGCACAGCACTGACAGGGACCCCCCTACCCCGTTACCCAAACACACAACTTGTCAATAACCGCAAACACTGCACTTTGCCAAGGCTTCTTGTTAAATGCAAACTCCCAGCCCTTTAGCAGCACTTTCTAGCAGTCAACACAACCCTCTGCATCTACTGTTATTTCCTGGTAGTCACCGTTCCATTACCATTTCACCAACTCTCCTCTCATGGGGGATAACAATGCGTCTTAATACCTTCCGGGTGATCTGTAGGAAGCAATACATGAAAAGTATTGATTTTTCTCCCCCTAGATTCTAAAGGGAGAAAGTAGGTTATGTTAAAAGAGGTTGCTTGAATGCAAAGACTTAGCAGTGATGTAATTCATGATTACTTTTCTTGTGATGACGTTGCCTTCTTCGTCAGTAAACTGCTCCTCTGTTACGGATTCACCAGGAATGTTTTTTGCTTCCTCACCCTAAAGAACGTGTTATAAGATTAGCAATACAGCCTATATTCTGTCGAATCCACACATACTTCCACAGCAATCCAAGCAACAAGCACATTAGTTTCAACTTTATGTAACAGTTTGCTTTATGTCACGCAAATAGTATGAAAGCCTTGCTCATTTAGCATGCCAATACCTGTGCATTTACTGTACAGAATGTGTCCTTAAAACCTGCAAAGAGCTTCTAGCACATTGCTCTTTTTAGCTAATTCATGACATGACGCTGCCCAGGCAACAAATTGTCTTGCAGTCAGTGTGACTCCTATGAGATGGAGGTACAAATTCCTGACAATATAATCTCTAATCAGACATCCATTAGATTTTCACAGCCTCTGGGTGCTCACCACATACAGAAACATGGCCTAACACCAAAACAAGGTGGAGGAAATTTGGGATGTAAAAAGACAGCCCTGCCTATAGCTTGCATCTTAAACACATGCACAAAAAACAAGACTTGCCAGTGTTTACAAAATGGAGAAAGGTATCTTACGTGACACTTTTCCTGGCACAGTAATGCCTGCTGACCTGTTGAGGAGCCTCAGTCTGGTGCACGACTTATGAAATCAGCAGCACTTCTTGTACTACCAGCAATTTACAGGAACAGCGTAAATAAATGCAAATGCAGTTTCCTAACTGCTATGCTAGTGACTTAATACTACTACAAGAATTACTGATCAAATTATAAATGAATGACATTAGAGTGTAAGGCTAGCTGGCGGTCATAAACTTATGTTCCAGAAGACCTTTGGCAGTTTTACCTCATAAAGTCATGCTTCCAAACCTGGGCGCTGAAGCAATCACTGCATTTAATGCTTTGAAAATATCCACTGTCTGTGCTTACTTATTTCACATAAATAAAACAAATATAATCATAATACAGCTGGCCTGCATTTGAAGAATTTCCACACAAAAAAAATAACCCTTTAAACAAACAAGAAAAAAAATTCTCAAAACTTTTATTCTTCCCTCACCCTCAACCCACTATGCAAGAATTGGCAACTAGAAAGAGGAAGCAGAAAGAAACATTGCATAAAACATGTTATCTCAATATTAACAGCAAAATAATATTTGAAAAGAGATTATTACAGCTCAATAGCAAGCTTTCATAATGCTTCCACATACTAAGTAGCACAGGGTAAATAAAATTCCTATTTACTGTGGTCTATATGCTACAGTCATCTACATAAGCTCCTAGCACTGCTCTATAATGAACAAATATAGTGATGCTATGTTTATTTTTTATCTGTTTTTCCTACAAACACTCCTTTTTCAAAATGCACATTACATGAGGTTTGTATGCTATTTCTGAGCTCTAAACTGAATAAATCTTTCCTTTTGTTTACAAGCCATTTGTGGTCCTTTCTATTGCCAAGTTTTTCCATTTTCCTCACTTCAGAGGGATTGCAGCAGGCAGAAGCCAGAGTGGAGCACTGAAAAGCAGAGCCCTGCTGCTAACTGAGTACCCAGTCAGCATCTGTCATTATTCAGAAGTGCAGAAGTTTTGCTTATTTCATATTGAAAGCTGTAACAAAATCACCGCTTGGTAATTAAGTAACTAAACACTTTCAGACATTTTACATGTCTCTTCCCCTGCACTTTCACAGGCTATGTAGAAACTGTAAAACTTCTTGAATTCTGATGCTTTAGCAAGCATTACCAAGAGACAGAAAGTTTCCGCAGCCAGGTGGACACCACTGCATACAGACATAAGGATGAGGACCTGCACCTGAGATACATCCAGGGCTGAAGGGACCTAACTGAGGTCCCCAGGCCTGGCAATGATGGTATCCCAAGAAGAAGCACAGCAGAACAAATGGCTGCTGAAACCTTTAGATGGAGCCTAGGCTGGGCCCATACAATTTGTTTCTCAGAAGGACTCTGCTGTGGGGCGAGGAAAGGAGAAATTACATACCTGCCTAAGCACTGATGTCAGGAGGAGGGAAGTAACAGGCTGCCCCCACAGTAAGCGGGGCCCCAGCGATGGCGGCCCACTCCTTCCTTTCTCATGAGCAAGACAGCAGAAATGAGAACGGCACGGGGACTGCTGCTGTGGCAGGGAGGCAGTGAATGGGTAAAAGTTTTGGGAACTGAAACTGTGGGGTTTCCTAGCCACAATGAAACAGGGGAAATACTGATTCTGGAGATTTCATACTTCAATCAGAAGCATAACAGATGGGGAACTAGCCACAGAGTTCCTTTGCTGGCCTCACACCCATGGGCTCAGAGACTCCCCAGCAGGGTTTCACACAGTGCCTTAAGGAACAAGAACGAACTTTGGCCCAGATGTCCCTCTTACCCCATGGAGCACAGACGTATGGAGACATTCCCTCTCATGAACAGGATCTCCAAATTACTACAATAAACCCCATGAAAACCAGAAATAAAACATCGTGGCCAGTAGCAAGGTCACCAGACTACCCAGCACGGTAATATTATTTATGTGTACCGGTCCTTTGACTCCTTACTGCTGCTATAAGCAAGGTTATTCCTTAAAATAATTTAGTGAGAATTACTGTGATCAGCTTTAAAATGAAAAATGTATCAATGCACTGAAAGAAGTGTCTTGGAAAAAAAAAAGAGCGGTTTTAAAGCTACAATGAATCTTGGTTTTTAATTAGCTACATGCTCCTTTAAGCACAATTGAAGGATAAATGCTGTAAATACTCAGCAGTCAGCATGCATGAAATCCAGCTTTCACAATTCTCTTGCTGGTGGGTAGTTAAACAAATTGCAGGCGGGCTCACAATTGGCAGAAGGTAGATCTGAGTTACTGACATTTCTAATCCTATCCAGTTATAAAGCTGGATGTTTGCGAGGAAAAAAAACCCAACAAAACTACCTTATCCACTGGCAGTTTTACTTGTCAGATATCAAACCAGCTTTGGGTTAGAATGGCATATTAGATGACCTTGTCAACAAAAACTGTTTCTAAACACAAAGCTGCTGCATCTGTGTCACAGCTGAAGAATAAAATTATTTCTGCTGCATCACACTTATGTGATCTTTATTTTACCCTTGACCAGTTAAAATCACTGTCACAATACCAACAGCTTTAGAAAAGCAGGGAGAAAACTTAATACCATGATTACTGGAAGCTCAGTTATATCCCTGGGACTAGACCATACAAAGGCAGTCTGCAAGCCTCAGCTCCAGAACATGCCAGGAAGCTTTGCACAGCAGAGTGCTTTAATGTCACCCTGCTCACTGGAGTGTAGTCCTGCCAAAACCAGCTGGTATCCTCTCTCTGCTGCTCTCCAGGGCAGGAGAAGCAAAGAGCAGCTTCCTCAAAGTCTTCCGCCAGCTCCATTGATTTTCTTAAGAGTTATTTGCAGATTATGGGTGTTCCCAGGGACCTCCAGATAAATGGAGTTATACAGTCGGTGCCGCAGTATTGTGCCAAAGTTCACTGCAGATTTGTCAGAGCTCTGGTTTTCTTTCATGTTTGTTTTGTTACTAGAGGGATAATAGTCCCTTTTATACATCTAGTGTTGTTGTAACAGCGGAGAAAAAAGGTGCGGCTGGATGTCTCTTACCCAGACAGATACAAAGGAATTTAAAAGCAGGCGGAAATAAACAAGATGCAAAGATTCTAAATATTTAATTTCGCCAAAGACCAGAGGCAGTGGGAACAGAAGCTGTACAGAGTGCTCAGGCCTCTTCCCTTACTGGTCTAAGCCACCACCAAGACATAATCCTTTCAGCCTTGAGATCACATTCTTGTAATGCATGAACAGCAGCTGCGCCTTTTGTCTCCTTGGGGTCTCAAGCCTCTATGGCAGTGGCAGTAGAAACAAACATCTTTCATTAAGGTAATTTTCATTAGTGAGTTCTGCCTACTCAGGGAGACCTTGTTAATCAGATGCCACAACTCAGCCTGTGCCTGTGCTGAGTCTGGACTTGCAGATGTATTGCTAAAGCCATGGGGGCAGGGGGAGGGAAACCCGACAAACCAACAGGCAAGCCAAGGAGACCTGAAAGGAAATGGTGCTGCAAATGGGGCAGGGCACAGTCGAATACTGAAAGCTGCGGCTTGTTGTATGGAGGATAACATGATGAACAGCCCTTACAACAGCACTTGTAGTCTGTGTTTTAATTTATTTCTGTGTTATCTCACTGAGGCCAGCAGCTCTGACCCTACCGGTCCCTTCCAGGGTGACGGTACCTATGGAGCAGAACAATGTGCCCAGCTGACTACATACTTCCATGTGCCTTTCCTGGGGCACAGGCCCTTCATTCTCCTCATCTACAGGATGGCCACATTTTCACTTTCCATAATTAAGTTTCTTCTGAATAATAAGATAATGAAATCTGCTGGTTCTAGCTTTGACTGAGTGCTGCTCAGGCTTCCATGCCACTCCTGCAGTGCAGGCTGAAACAAACCCTCCACAATCAGTAATAGGGTGTTTCATGGGCAAAATGCATGGAAAGAGACAAATCTTTAATATAAATTGGCAAGAAATAACAAAAGTGCAAGGTAGAAAATTGCATCAGCTTTGAATAACCCCTGCTTAGAAATCTGTTTTGTTTTCCATTAGAGAATTCCACCATAAATGTTTTGGCAAGAATCTGACTAAACAGTTTTTGCCAAAAATTTGTACCCATGAAAGATTTAACAACCTTTCAAAAAGCATGAAAAATTAGACACTGATTTCTGTCATGAGTGAATAAAAGGAGCTTTGGATCCAGCTCTGAATGTGCACATTGTGGCAGCACTCTTATTTTTCCCCTGTGTGCTAATTGCTCACATTCCTGCACTACCATAAAAACCCGCTTCTTTTGCAATGCCCCATCCCATCAATGTGCCATGTGAACAGAAGAGGGAAAAGGAAACAAAACCAAAAACATCTGTACTACCTTGAGGTTAGAATACGATCCTATTACATGTGGAAATGGGCATCAGTCCTTGCTTGTCTGGTTTTATGGGCTCAGCCCTCTGAAGTGCTAACTCCCATGGGAATGTGCTTGAGAGTGCTGAACACTTGACAGGACTCAGCTCTTGGACTGCTGGGAAAATACCTTCAGGGAAGAGAAAAGCTTTTCTCCATATCTGGGGTAGGACAGAGAACTAAGGTAGCAGTTAAACGGAAATAATAGTGTTAGCAATAATGCAGAATGGCACTGAAAGGAAAAACAAGTTGGGAAAGAAGAACAAAGGTAGTGAAGCAATTCAGCCCTGAAAGTAGTTGTGGAGGCACATAGCAAAGCCGTTTTTCCACAGGACTCAATTTACCTTCAAGGTTTTAGCATTACCAAATTTTATCCCTGCAGGCTACATGAGTACCTCTGTTGCTTTCAATGCAACATGCAGGCAGTAACGAATACATGCTATGCTAAACCAACAGAGCTCCCATGTGCAGCTCTGCTCCAAGCGCACCCTCACCCCCCTGTGCTGCTGCTGTTGGCGCAAGCTGTCAGAGCAGGGCTGGCAGCATGGCCACAGCACTGCCATCCATTTGTGAAGCCTGCGCCCAGTTTCTTCAGATGTTCTAATGGTTCTTATTGCAGAGAATGCAAACTCCACACAGATTTCTAGTGCTGGCTCCTAAGTAACAGTAACACGAGATAGTGTAAGACAAGTACTCCCATGGTCAAGGTGTGACTGCAGAAAAGCCTTGGGGCATTTCATCATTAGTGTGTGGCAGGTTTACTGCCTGGGGGACAGGGGAGCCACAGGGAAAATACCCCAGCCTCCCACTCAGCATCATCCCCATAACGACTATTTGGCTAGCCAAGAGTGTCAGAGAACACAGGAGTAGAAGGAGAGTCTGATTCTCCTCTTACTACTGCTCCATGCGAGCGATACTGGCTATGCTCAGTGTGATCCTCGGAGGGGGACTGGGCTGTGGTATCGGGCACAGCAGCCACTTGCTAGGCACGCAGGCACTGGCAGGCAAGAGCCTGCAGCTCCCAACCGCGGCCTGGGGCCCTGTGGCAGAAACACAGGAGTTATTTTTACTCTGCAGGCCGAGAGCATTGCTCCATGCCTCTGAGCACTGCATCCTGAGACCTCTTCCCTGAAAAAGTTACTGTTCTTCAGCCTGTGCATGCTCTTACAGTGATTTCGGTGTACCCAAACTGAACCGTAGGGCAGAAAATTAAAGTCCAGATCCTCACCAATGTTAAAGCTAGATTCTTCCATTTCATACCACCATTTCATGAACTTTACATGATCAAAATATATTTACTGAAATGGTTATTTCCACTATCAAACTCTTTCTCTAAAAGGCCTGATGATTTGCTGCTTTGAAATTTTTTCTTGTTCTAAGCTTTTCTGGCGATGCAGAGTGGGGGATAAAAAAGAAGCTACAAATCATCAGGAAAATGACAGAAGTGTCACATGTATTTTCAAATCAAGAGAAAGGTACAGTTCTAATCCAGTTCAGATCAGACACGTTCTCAACAGAGCAGGTTCAGCTGCCTGCAACTCACCATGCACACCCTCCTGACTGCATCTGCACTAGCTGCAGATCACAAAACTATATGCACTGCTTTACCACTGCCCTGTTAAAAGTTCAATCCCAAATTACACCACAACATTGAAAAACAATTTTCTGTGCCTTTCTCTAAACTGTGTGGGTGCACTTGGAAAGCAGGTGAAGGCTGCCTTTTAAATACTTTCTGTTTTCTACTCCGACATCTCCTGACTCCAAACCAGTGGACACTAAAACAGTTCAGAAATAAATTGGGTGGAGGACCTCAGCCTCAGGCCAACTGCGCAGCCGTTACAACTTTCAGCACATGGATACTTTATGTCTTACCAGAAACACTCTTAACAGCATTCGAGGGTCTGTTAAACCACCCATAGGCCACCTGCCCTGATTGTAAATGGAAACCACATTCCTGTTTCTTACTAGTTCTGTCTTATCTGCAGAGAGGATTACTGATGAAGGGTTGTATCCTGACCAGCCCAGGGCCATTCATGGAATGCAGCAGATTCCGCCTGTAAAGATGAGGTATGGGGCAAGACATTCACTTCTACTGAGCTAATTTTTGCAATTCCTGCCTTTTCCCGAATGGAAGCATGACTGGTACACTGTGGTAGTTCAGGGTGAAGACAGTCAGAAATGTAATCCTGCCTTTTCCGAAAGTGCCTGTATCTTGGACAGATCAGTAGCTGTGCGGAGCAACTTATCTGCCATCCACACCATACACAAGGTGCAGTGCCTGTATTGCATTCTCTTCTCCACTAAGCATGCAAATAACCATAATATAGATATGTACAATCAGAGTGTCATGAATCATTACTAAAGTAACAATTATATCTTAGGCAAACTCAGCTGGTGCTGTAACAGCACTATGGTGGTTGGCTGTCTTTTTCATGGCTTGACTGCATGATTTTCTAATAAGAATCTAATAAATCCTGTAAACTACTGAGGCATTAACATAATGGTTTCCAGCGCAGAATTATTTTCTTATGCTACATGCCGCAGGCAGATAATGCCATACTATATGAACATAGAAGAAAAAATGTGACAGCAAAAGCAGTTCTTTATGTGACTGTGCTATTGTTATCAGTATATAAAGTATATTGTGCTGTAAATAAAGGCCATCTGTAAATAAATATACTAAATAAAGCATACTGAAAGCAATGCAAAGATTAACTTTGGTAGGTTTTAAATCAGGATCACATGTTGTTTTGAGGAGGCTTTCCAGAACACATTAAGCACTTAAGACCACAAGTTTCAACCAGAGCACATGGCTAATACTCTCCTGTATCCCACTCATGTACATTCCTGCGATTTTCAAACTTGTGATTTAGAGATTTTTTTTTAAGAAAACAAAAAAAAAAGAAGTCACCCCTATCTGTCTGTAATTCATTTTGCTCTGCATCAGACCAACACACTGCATCTAGCTGTAGTCTTTAAGATGCCATGCAAAACGGTGGCAGTGAAGGGCACAACATGCCATGCAGCACAGTTGTTTTGCAGCATAAGACAACCATAGACCTCTGGGTTAAGCAAGGAAAGGCTGCCTAGCACTTGGTTATAAATACACACTGACGATGGAAAGCAAACTACCAGAGGGATTCCAGTATGCCAAACCTGACATTCTGACACAGCAGTCCAAACCCATGTACATGCCAGAGTTGCCTCAAGAATTCAAATCACAAAATACCTTCAGAATCAACCGCCGTCGATAAACTCTTGTAGTAATTCTCTGTTCTTCATCTGAGCTCGAATCACTCTCAAGCTCACTGTCACTGTCACTACATTCCTAATAAATGCAGTTTTAGTACATTTGAACAGCACATTTGCAAGACAGAACATGCTGATCAGGACTAGGAGAAGAAAACAGAGGTTATCATGGACAGTGTTTTTTCTGCCTCTATTATGTACATAATGATTCGCCATTTTGCTCTTGACGTATATGGTGGGAAGAGGCCTTTTTGCTCCTCAGCATGCTGCAGCTTGATACCAGGTATGGAACATCTCAGCAGCTCTTAAGTCTAAGGAAAATGATATTTGAAATGCATCTGACCTGTGGAATTCCTAAATCTTACATAGTAGTTAAAAATTTTGTGTACAAAAAAAAACCTCTTTGCTTTTTCCTCTTCAAAAAGTCATATTTCAAACAAATTTTATAAATTCACAAGGTATGGGAAGTTAATTCCCTCATAAAGAGAGAGTCACACAGAAAGATTCAGCGGAGCAAGCACATTCAAAAAGATTACAAATGAGCATTTTGAAGAACTTCTCCATGTAAATGGCTTTCCTGTTCAGTATTTATCTGCTTTTAAGTAACAAAACTGTGGTGTGAAGTACAATCATTCTTCACTTTTTAAGAAGGGAACTGGTAGACCATAGCTCAGGGCAAGGGAGAACAGCCTGACATGGGTCTCAGCTTGGTGCCAACAGGTACCACAATTGCATGCAGGCACCTACTTCATCCTGGTGCTTCTCTGACAGCCCCAGTGTTTTCCCCTTCAAATTCCAAGTAGCTCCTCAGTTTTGGGGCTGAGCAGCTCTGTGTGCACAAGCCTGGCAGAGGGCTTTGTACTTATGTGTGTGATGGAGCCAGGACAGAGGCTTTTCTCACATTATGTTTGGCTGAATCAACCTATTCTGAACACAAAAATCTGAAAATTTTCTCTATAACTACTTAATGACAGCCCAAACCTGATTTTAAAGTCATGAATAGTGGATATTGCTAACTGCATTTCTGTTTCTCTTTTTGAATCTGGCCCAAGACATCCCAAACAAGAAGCAGTTCTCAGAAATGATGTGTAAAATAAGAGTAGGCATAGGTGGGTGGAGGAAAAAAGGACTATAAAACAAAAAGCACTTAGGGCAGGATGACAGTATTCATCTGCATGTAAAATCTCCTGCTGTTCTCTGATCCTAACTAAGCATATACACATGCAAAGAAATCATACTCCAACCCTATCCAGAAGAAGTAATAAGAAGCAGAATATTCCCAGAGGGCACGAAGGTTTTGGAGGAAGAGTTCTTTTTAGTAAAGAGCTTTAATAAAGAGTGGTTTATTGATGATGGAATTCTAACACTGGGAGTCACCTCAACCACATGGTGGACATCATCTTTTTTGGCGTAATAGCACAACAGTGCTTTACTCTGCTCATTTGAAGAGATCACTGGAATCTGATGCTTGAGCATTTGCAGAGAATTATATGGTCTACACCATTGCTGCACTGCTTTTGTAAACTCCTGGGCATTTACCTGGACTTGGGACAAGGCCAACAACTTGTTTCATCCACGTCACCAGCTAGCAACCCAATATCAGTCATCTGAGTTTATCTCTTGCTGCAAACTCTATGCCAAAACATTGACGCAGCTCTCAGCCTGCAGCTGGATGACTTTTACTTCTTAGCTCTTTCCAAATGGGTCACAGAAAAAATCTCTTACTTGTGGAATTTATTTTGTTTCCCCTTTCTTTCCACAGAAATAAATCTGTTTCTTCCACACTTTTCTCTTTATTGAGCATTTCTGAAGAACGTCTTGCCAAAAGACTGCAGTTGAGATTCTCTTTTCTATTTTCATGATGGCACATGAAGTGTCTCACCATGAATCAGACCGTGTTAGCAATTAAACTATTGATTTCAAGTTAATTCTTGAAGGAAAATCAACAAGATATTAGAACCAATTCTTGTCATTCTAACAAACAGTAGTTTGTTACCCATTTGGGTTTTGTGAGAGATCCACGTTTAGAAATGACATTATTTTCTGATACCAGTTTATTCAAAGATCATGTCTATAAAAAGACTTGTTATTTAGAAGATAAGATTATCAGCAATTACCAGAAAAGCAGGAGTAGTGCAAAAGGCATGCATAAGAAAAGCAGGATCTTACTCTTCCTAATCCATACAGGGTATCCAAAATTAAAAAGCACACAAAAGGAGATGACAACTTATCTTCTCCCTGATGAGAATCTGGAGGGGGAAGTGCAGCAGTGCTGCACACCCTCAGCATCTTAAAGTATGCATCTATGCTTAGCCCTGCATGTAAATGTAGCATAATATAAGCTCGAGGTCTGCCCCAAAGCCTACTGACACTGAAGGAATTCTGCCATCTGCCTTTAACTGCCTTTGCAGAAGGCTCTTACTTACATTTTTAAAGTATTCCAGTAATTAGTGAACATTAGGAAAGATCTTTGCTACTTCAACTGTGTCACGAACTAATAACAAGATAATAACAATCATATGCTGCATAACTGCTGAGACTGATTATGTTACCATCTAATAAAAGAACTCTTGGTTGTATAATCGAAAATGAACTAATTTAAACCTAAATGACTTATTGTAACCCACCACGGCCAACATTTTTATTGTGCTACAGTAAAAAAAACAACTATATCATGCAGATGAAATTCTACTGAAATATCTAGCTTCCAGAAGTTACAATCTCCTCCTGTATTACATGCAGGAAGAGACAATCTCAGCAGATAGAGGAATGTAGAAGAAACTGCAATTCCTTTTTGCAGCCTGGTTCCCTGCTGGCCCTGTGGTCTATTTTATGGCAACCCTCCCACTGCTGGGGTGTGAGGTGTGCACACCTACAAGGCTATAAGCCATTTTTTGAATCAACTTTGCTTTTAAGCTTCTGGGAAATAAATATAAACAACTGAGAAAGCTATAAAAATCTTCATTGACAGAAGAAAACTTATAACTGAGGTTCTGAGTTAAGGATGTGCAAGCCAGGCAAGGTATAACTGAAGGGGAGTCCCTCCACAGAATTTTAAGACAAAAAAAACACCACCTGGAAAAGCGCTTTACACATTTGGCAATATTTTGATTCCTCTTGGCTGGATGCACCTTGAAGCTGGGATGAATGAGGCCATGAAACAAAAAACATGAGGAGGAGATTAAATACTACTCAAAATTTATTTTTCTGCAAATTGACAGAGTGAAAAAATGCAGAGGGTGTTGGGGACGAGGAGCAGGACAGAGACTGAAAAGTCCCTGTCTCTCTTCACTCACTTCAATGTCACAAAAACAGTGGAAACCAGTGGCATCACCTTACTGGAACAGATGGAGGACAGCTGAGCTGTTTGGCACTGTTTGCACAGGTGGTATGTTGGGTCATGAAAGGGCGCTGCTCCCCAGCGATGTGGAACAGCAGTTCCAGAAGCTGCTCTATGCACCTTACTCTATTCATATCACATAATATAAATTTCCACTAACTTCCATTTTTCTTAATTTAGCAATAAATAGAAAAGGCATAAAGAAGGATTAGAAAAAAAGTAACCCTGTCACAAACAACATCTCAAGTCTTACAAAAAATTATGTCAAGCAATAGGAACTCCTCACACAGCTAATTATTACAGGACACACTGTACCTTCTGTTCAGACACTACTGCTCCCTCCTCCTCTTGTATGCTTGTTCTTGGCTTGCCATCCTCAGAAGTAACCCAGCTCATCTTCTTCACACTGACAGGCACAGATGTTTTGTTGCTTTCTGTTGTTGGCTTGCTAGTCTCTTCCAAAGATTTTTGATATGCTGTTGATGATAACATTTGCTCATCAGCACCAGCTGAAATTTGGGGCTTTGTTTTTGGGGCTTCTTTGTCACTCTGTTTTCCCACATCATTTAAAGATTCCTGGGTGTAGGATTTAGTTTTTGCCTCTGCTGTGGATTCAGATAGGCTTCCATTTGTTTCTGGCTTCCCTCCTTCTCCTTTGACATATGAGGTAACAGAATCCCTACATTGGTCCGAACTATGAGAAAATGAAAAAAGAATAGACAGATGTTCAGTGCTTAAATCACATGCAGAAGGGCAAAGCACCAAGCCTCTCACTGAGCCTTCGTTCTTAGCACATACATTTCAGACAAAGTAAAATTTTAAATTCAGGTTGCAATCATCAATCTATCAAGGCTATTGCCTTGTCTTCTGCATCCTGGTATCTCTTCAGAAGCAATAAGAATATAGCGAACACTAGAAAAAAGGCCAAATGTTAAATGTTAATCCCCTTTAACTTGGGGGATGGAGAAAAAAGAGAGAGTAAAATACATAAAATCTACAATTTCACTTGTATAATCACGAGATAAAGCCCCGAGGCACTAATTCTTTAACCTGCTCTCTAACCAGGGAGGTGATGCTACTGTGCAATTACCAGTAATGGTCAAATACTGTATGTTATTTTTTCCCAAACTACGATATTTGCACACTAGATAAGTTGTGCCTCTTAAAAAATACTGGTATCTGAAAAGAAATCCTTAGACGGTGAAGATTTTCAATAATACACAAAGCCAAAGGCAAGGAAGGTTGCAACAAGATGGACTTGGGGGTGTCGGTCGATGAGAAAACTGAACATGAGCCAGCAGTGTGCACTTGCAGACCAGAAAGCCAACCG
>JANHGB010021399.1:0-13548 GCA_026283785.1 Coracopsis vasa | reverse complement strand
AATTACCTTCTTTTGTGTTAATAAATTAGACAAACATGGTTTTATCAACAGACAAATCTAAACCAGTGAAATCAGCCTGGCATAATCAAGACAGTTTATGTTGTCCTTACCAAAGTCAATATGCATGCTGATACAGTCTAGATATGCGTAGAACTTAGTGGGTTTACCATGTAGTTGTGTTTGAACATCTTATTTGGCTTAATTATGCACCAGTTTGCACCAGGCTTTGCTTTTAGCTGAAAAGTGATGTTTCTTTGGTGTAACAGAGTTTGATATTGCCTTATGTTAAAATTACCCAAACTCACTTGTTTCTCCAGTTATGTATAACTATACAGGAGGGCATTGCTTGAAAAGTTTCAAACATAGGTAAATCTTCTGATAGACCTGGCCCAGCCCGGATATTTCTGATGAAAAATGAACCTGGCAAGTTTTCCACATTTGTGTTTTTGTTAACATTTTGAGCACCTCTAGTTTGTGCAGCAAAAAAGAAAAAAGTATACTGGCAGTGTACCTTAGTCAAGACTTTGCTTCTCAGCAATGGTTTCTTTCTGACTTTAGGTTGTTGAGGGAGGTGGTGTGGTGTCTATTTTCCATGTAGAGTCAACTATTTTGATGCAGAGGGAATGCAGGTTTCTAGCACCTCTTGATGAGCGAGAACTGATCAGAATATGCAAAATCTGTTTGTATCTTGGATTTTATTTACAACGGAATGACGCAATGTATAAGGGCTGAGATGATCTGGAAGGGATCAGAAGTTTTGCCAATTGGCATACCAGCAAACCCCATGGAAGAGCCATTATCCCACCTTGATTTCCTGAGCTGTGTGAAGGGACCATATTCTTGAGTTGAGAGAGCTACTAAAACCCATGAAATCTGGCTATGTGAGATTAAGCTACTGATCTATAGAACTGAATATAAATATATGATAGTGGTTAGGGTAGATATGCTTGTTACTACAGCATTACCACTTCACATTTACATTGATAAATGGGATGGGCTATTTGCTCATGAGTTGATTAGTAAATCTGATTTCAACAGCACGAATTTTGAAGAGTACATACATAAGTCATTCAGAGTCATTGAGATGTCTTGGATCTCCTTCAGTCAGCAGGTTAAAAATAGAGACAAAACAGCTGCTACTTTTCTGGTCCCTTATATACATTACATGCTTTAAATGGTGAAATGCAGCTGAGATGGAGATGCTATGTCATATTTGGGGTAGACCCTAGCTGACAAGACAACTTCACTGCTCTGCTTTGTCTTACCTCTCCATAGCTGTCTATATGACGCTGAGGTTCCATAGGAAACCAGAATTTAGAAAGCACAAACATGTCTAATAAGCCATTTCCCTCCTCCAGTTTCCTTGTTTTCAATCTCATTTTTAAGGTGAGGTCTCCCCTTCTAATGCTGCTGTTTGGATGTTTCCTTTCAATTAATTAACAGCAATTAAAATATGCCAGGGAGGCTCTTCAGACTGTGCCAGCAATGCTAATGCAAGTCTACAAGACAACTTCAGTACAAAATGTTGAAACCCATTTCTTCATGACTGTTCTTATCCATACTATCTGGATAAAAACTGCAGCAAACTAGATGCTGGATTGTGCGCAAGTGGGTTTGTACAACCTAATAATTTTTTGTGTTGATAACTTATTCCTATTTGCAGGCAAGATTTCAGGTAGAAAGAAGGGTACCAGTCTGACTAAAAATTTATGATATTTGGAAGACCTATTTGATAAGCAACCTTGTGGCAGTCAATCTAGCATATTTCAGAAAGGGGCTTTCTGACATTTCAAAGCATGCTGTCAGAAACCTGAAATATGGCCCCAGTTCTTGAGTTCCTGAGTAAAGCAGAAATTAATAAAAAAGCAAGCAAACTGAACAGTCAAATAAAGCCCCTCTTCCAAGCTCATGATGCATGGAAGTGTTCCAAAGAGCATTGCACAGTTTGAATGCTACAGAACTTTATCAAAAAAAGTAAAAACAGTAACCCAAGGATCAATGGAAATTACAACTAAAACTTGGAAAGAAAAGAAAAAAGTAAATGTAACTTGCATGGGAAGCATGTTTGGACAGAAAGAAAGTGAGAAATGGAAGAGAAAAACTTCTGAGCTTGCAAATGGTCAGCTGAGTTGAAGTCCACCATTCTCTGTGGGTGAGGCATGCAACAGCAAACACCAGTTATCAGCTGGATAGGAAACTTAAAATCTGGACCCAAGGCAACCATTTCTGTACTACTGGAGAAGTAGGTAGATGATACCCAAATTAACTTATCACAAGCCCTTGGAGCTTTGCAAGATTTTCCTTGGAAGGAGGCTATTATGTTTGGAGGTACCCGGAGACAGTCTGCAACCCAAGCACAGAGAAAAGGGCTGAGATTTTCTGAACAGCAACAATGGGTGTCCAAAGCAAAAAGACCACTGCTTTTCAAAAGCTTATTTGATCAAGTTAAAATGATTCAGAGGCTTAAAAAAAAATAATAATAAAAAAAATCCATTGCTCTAGCTTTCAAAACTAGAGTCCATTGCTTGGATACAGTTCGCTAGGTCTTTCTGACAACTTCTGGAGGCTGTAATAATGAAGAAAAGACTCAGAAAAGGCAAAATTCTCTATCAGTCAGACCTGGCACAAGTGAAGGAGGCAAGGCCAAGTATTAGTATGACACGTGCAATGATTGTCACAGCTTCTTGGAGGACTGGTGGTGGATGATTTCATGACAGCCATGGACAAAAACTTCCTTTCTGAACGCACTGCATGAATATGTGTGTATCAGTGACTGTAAGCAAGCAAGGACAAAGAGATTTCTGGACTGCTTCAAAAGCTTTGTGAAAACTTTAATGATGCGTATTGCTTAATGCCATATAACCTTTAAAAAATCTGTTAATAGCAGACATAATACATGACTTGGAAGTGCTAATGTTTCTGCAACATATTTCCCTTTCTCTTTCTCACTTTTAGAAATACATGGTGAAATAAAACTCCTGCATCTTCAAATTGATGAAAAAAAAATACCCTGAAGTGAAATATAGGGAGATTTCTTTCCTGGCTTTCTTGGGGTCGCACATTTTTATGAGGCAGAAGATCTCATAATCTTGTTAGTGCACCAGATGTGGAAGTTTGTTTCTGATTCATAACAAAATTGTTGGTCAGAATCCAGATCCCAAGTTGGGGAATGGCAGGGTTTGCTTTTTCTGACAGTTTTGAGTGTTTTCAATATGTTACCTCTACTGGTAAGGAGGCTGGCTTAGGCACTGACATCTCTGACAGCACAGAATGGAAAAATAATACTTTCATTAGTTTCATTAGTGTTTTTATTTATTTATTTATTTATTAAAATTATGTGGTCATCTGCTCTTATCAGCTGTCTAATTTGCTTCACACAGAACAGAATGGTCAGCTCCATTCTCAGGCATTTATTCCCACAAGACTGGCATCTCTTAACTCACAAACTATTCAGCCTTCATACTGTAATGAGTCACTCTTGCTGCCAGGGAAGAGGAATTTACTTCTTGGTTTCCATGGAGTGATTATTATGGCTTGTATATTTGTTTTATTCAGGTAGCTTCTCCATGCATCAGAGAGCTCTATGATCATTCTCTTATCCCTGTTATTAGAAATAGGATTTCTTTAGCAAACATTAGCTGATCATTTTTAAGGGCTGTGTAATTTGGGCTGTAACATCTTTCTGTTTATTATTTGTATGTGAGTTGTAGGTTCCATTGCTTCAGCTCAATATAGATCAGCTATGAAAAATGTCTGAACCTGGGTACTTGCAAAACAGCTATTCTTACCCAAACAGGTTATGGCATATTTAGTAGATAAGGCTGAGAAATAACTTTAGAACAGGCAAGTAGTTTCTGAAGTTTTCTTTGCAGAATTCAGCACTATGCAGAAGACACAAGCATGAAAGCAAATTGTAAAAATAAGCTATGAGAAGATAAAAAATAAATGTTTTTTCCTTTATCTTACAATAATAGTATAGAGAGTGCCTTTATAAGTATATTCAATGCTTGGTCCATGGACTACAATTTTTCCCCCAGTATGATCCATTTACAATACCACTTTCTCGAACAGTATGCCATATTTCCTTGTGAACATGGTGGCTGAAGCTGTATCACAAGCTCACCATCCCATTAAGATCCATCACAGCAGCAGTCTTGACCATGAAAAACAAAGCAAAATCCTTCCTGAGATTTTCTTTCAGACTCTCATTTTAAAAGCACCTGCACTGAATAACTGTGCTCTGTTTTAGTTTGGATGGTGCAAGTATTGCACATTGCATTCACTTTTTCAGTAGTGACAGCCAAGTACACTTTTCTGTTCATTATCATGAAAAAAATATTACTACCACGGATATTAATCATGTCTGAATACTATATTTCAAATTGTTTTGCTCTCTCTTATACAATGGCAGAAGAGATTATTTGTCTAACTGTTCATTTATCATTCTATTTTCCATTTTCTTTAACTAGAACACATACTAACTTACACTGAGCATGTTGTTTGCTTTACAGTTCCACTCACATTGCCAAACTTTTATTCGCTTTTATAGAGTTCAAAGGTAGATTTTCCTGGCACTGTAGAAAAACGAACCTAAAAAGTAACAAAGGCTTTTTCTCTCAGCATCTTGGTTACCCAAAGCAATATATTTCTGCCTTCAACCAAAACAAAACCACAACAGAAGGGAACTTTGTGTGGATAAACCAAGGCACAACTAATCTTCCTGCCACAGCAAGAAATAAAACAACTGAAGCAGCACTTGTTTATGGGGCAGAACCTGTTTCAGCTACACCTTGGGGCTTTGGCAGACTGAGTGTGATACACAGCTACCTGTGTATCTCTGCAGCAAGCTGTGGTCATTTTGAAACAATGCCAAGTTTTTTCTGCAAGCAGGCAAAAGTACTGGGAACAGGAAGATGTAGCACGCCGAAAATAGATATTCTCAGGTTCATGAACCATGTCAAGTTGGTCTAGTGTTTTCCCTATGTACATTTTATAAGTCTGTTTCACCAAAGATATCTTTTCCTGGCTTTGGAAATAAACAAACAAAGAAAAAATATTAGGAATGTTTGCTTTTAAATGTGTTTTAAATTTTTCCTTTATTTCACATCTAACTATTTACTAATTTATATTTTTGTTTACTTTTATAATTTTAGTTTCCTTTATTTTTTATTTTAATATAAATGTATTTGGGAAAGGGATCCAACAGAAGAAGGGAAAAGAAGTTTGTTTCTTTTTAAATGCAGGGAATATTGTTTCTCTAAAATGTATTTTGACTTTCATTACATTTATCAGCAGTAAAAAGGAGCAAAAATAATTGCTTAAAATATGAAGATATCTGAACTCCAGAATGTTCTGATATATCATGAGAAAATTCCAGATTAATATTCCATTGCCATTAACGTCTCATTATTTAAAAAAAATATTATCCAAAACATTATATATAATGCGGCACTTGTTAGTGCATAGCTAAACCAGTGCTCCTGTATTTATACAAAAGCATTAGCCAAAGTATTAAAAAACATTCTGTGTCTTTTCAGGTACTGCTCAAAGACTACTCTGAGACTATTTAAAGGCTGCTCTCAAACTAAAAGAACTTGATTCTTCCCCATTTCTGCATGAAGAGATTAATGCACATCTTTGCCATGCATTGAAGTAAAAAAGCAGATGCTACTCTGTTATCTTGTGCCCCATTTGCTGACCACTAGAAACAGCGCTAGAAGGGGAATGCTCTCCTGTACTTTAATGCGCTAACGATAGCAAGGTGTTATCTCAAAGGCTGCCTCTCAACCTCTACCCCGTCACATTAGCTGAGATCAGTTATGCAGCGCTCACTGTCAGTTCTTGAGGTTAAACACTCTACAACTGGTGAAAGGGCTTTCTCAGTTAGGGGCCACAACTGTGAACTTTCTCATGAGCAGAGAGACTTTTAGAGCCAGCCTGCCCCTCCTATCTGGACCAAAGCTTTCTGTAACCTGTCTGGTGCTGGGAGAACCTGCCCAATCCAGCTGACGACAGCCGTCAGCAAAACTGATCTGACTTCACAGAGCCTTTCATTCTCTTTCTTTCACAGATTTATGCCAGGCTGTATTGTAACATTTTAATAACGACTTCAGGCTGGATTCAGGGAAAGATTTAAGTGCCAACTGAACAGGAACTTAGGGAATGCATTTCAGCTCAAGAGAAAACTCTACAACACTCCTGCCCAACCTGCTTACAGGAAAAATAAAGTTTTAAATGTCCCAGCCCTTTGATTTCAAGGGGTGTTTCACTCAGGGACCTAGTTCTCCTGCATTCAGTAAAACGTGTATAGGTGCCCATCTCAGCACCATGAATTCTACACCTTGCACCTGATGCTACAGTGTCTGAAACTATGTTTTCTCTCTGCACCTCTCAGGATAATATTACTGTGGCTGTTCTCCAGTGTGCTTGGAATTTTTGAGGATGAAAAGTCAGGAAAATTACAGGATACTAAGATTCCAACTAAGATTTGCTTGGCCATGAAGTTGTTTTGCACAAGAGTAATATAAGAAGTGATGTTGTTGAGTGGTGATTAGCTAGATGTAACCAGGATTTTGCAACCCTCCTCCTTGGATTTACGTAGCTTAGACTCCAAGTTTTTCTCTCACAAGAGTAATAATAATGTAAGCATTTAAGGCAGACTTGCTGAGGGTGCACTCAATCTCACTGTCCGTGTCGCCAACAAAGATGTTGAACAGGATCGGTCCCAATACCGACCCCTGAAGGATGCCACTCATCACTGATCTCTACTTGGACATCGAACCACTGACCTAAATTCTTTGAGTGTGACCACTCAGCCAATTCCTTATCCATCAAGCGGTCCATGCATCAAATCCATGCCTCCCCAGTTTAAAGACAAGGATTTTATGTGGAACGGTGTCAAATGGTTTATACACTTCCAAGTAGATGACATCTGCTGCTTTTCCCTTGTCCACCAATGCAGTAACCCCATCTCAGAAGGCCACCAAGTTTGTCAGGCATGATTTACCCTTAATGAAGCCATGTTGGCTGTCACTAATCACCTTCTTATTTTCCATGTGCCTTACCATAGTTTTGAGGAGGAGGATCTCCTCCATGATCTTTCTGGGCACCAAAGTAAAACAGAACAGCCTGTAGTTCCTGGGTCTTCATTCTTTTGCTTTATAAACATGGGGGTTGTTTCCCCTTTTCCAGTCAGTAGGAACTTCACTGGGCTGCCACAGCTCCTCAAACATGATGTATGGCTTAGCCACTCCAGCCACCAGTTCCGTCAGGACTTGCGGATGCATCTCATCGTATTTTAATTGTTAAGCTCTAGTTTTTGGTAGTTCTTTATTCCTGAGAGCTTGATTTTTCTATCCAAACGGGAGATGAAGATTTAATCTGTAAAAGGTGGCATATCAGCATTCTAATGGCTGTCCTTTTTGAAAGGTGGGCCACAGCATAGAAAAATACTTGTCCTTCACCCTCCTTGAACTATTTTCTTCCCCTCCACTGCCTTCCCACAAGCACATATCCAACCAAACACTTCATAAATTCTGCTCTGTAAGACAGAAAGGTTGTTTCTCCCAGTAGCAAACGCTCTGTTGACCAAATGATGTTGTTAGTGATATTTGCAGAGCCATTTTACTTGAATTGTATCAATTTGATGCTCAATATTGCTCTCTTTATTTTCTCAGCAGAATAGCACTGAAAGGAAGAAAAAGCAGTAAAAAATGTGCCCTCTGGGAAAAAAAAAAATGAATAAGAAGGTGCCACTTTTATAAAGTCTCCTTTGCAGGCAAAATTATACTTCAGTGTTGCTTTAAAGCCAGTTATATTTCCCTGAAGGCCAAAAAGAAATGTGTGTGATAGTCAAATATTGCAAGACCAAGGATTTTTCAGGTAGCAAAATAGAAAAAGCTCTGCTACTAGGCTACAGCTCAACTCAACCCATCTCCCATCAATTTCTCTTCCTAATGAAAATATTTTAATGTTACCAAGCTGTAGCTGTTTAGACCTTTCCATAAGCTGGAGAGTTTGAGATGCCTTATTATTGCTGGCAATTTTAGCACTTCCTTCCTTCTGCCATAATAGCAGAGTCTGTGAGGTTACTCATTAAGAGACGACTGTCAGATACTGACAGAGTGCAGAACTCAGCCCCGGGCTTCCCAGGCTTGTCCCCTCATTACTGAAGCAGAATGGAAGCTGTGAATTCACAAAGATTTACTTGAATTGTGCTAATGCATTTTAAGTGATAAACTTTCCAAAGTGGAACAATTCTCACTCAACACACTGGAAATACAGGAGCATAGTGCAGTGTTAATATGTCCCACTTTCCTCTTAAAGTAGTTGCTATCAGATTATTTTCTCCTTGCAAACAGGAAAGAAAAGATTCCTTCTCTTATGCCACCTCACATATCACGCCTGATGCCATAAACGACTTCCCCCTTCTGCCTGTTGGGGCTTAGCCTTAAATGGGTTGATTAATATGAAGTCAAATGAAATAGAAATGTTCCTCTCTTTGCATTAGTGGCTCACCTTGATAGTGTTAGCTTGATAGTGTTAAAAAAGGAGGTTACAGCTGACTATAAGGGCTTGTCTTTACAGATCACCTTCTATGTTTTGGTTGTTCACCAAACAAGTGAGGTTTAGAACAAAAGGCATTTGTCTGTGTTTCTATAAAATATCTGACATAAGGCTCTTCCAATTAAGAGATATGGTCTATGTATGCCCATAATTTCTTCCCACTCACGATTTAAAATCTACGTCATCACACTCATGCAACTTTTTAATAATACAACTGAATTAGAGCAACTGGCTACTCTTCACTCTCCAAAGGCCCATGGAAAAAGCCTCCAAACAATGAAGTAACTGTTGCTTTACAGATGATAGCCAGAAGATTCATTTACCTAGCATTTTTTGGTAAGGTTTTCAGGCAGATTAACTTCCTGGATACTGTTTAGTGAAGAATGGTGTTGTGACAAACTGAATCCAACACTATCTGCATCCTGTTTTGAAACAGAAACCTCCTAGAATAAAAAAATAACAACTGGTAAATGGGTATGCATCATGTATTCACAGGCATCTTACAAGTATTTTATAGTTGTAAGTATAAATGGTATCACTGGTTTGCCCACAATATTTATTACTGGTAGATAATAAGAGACTATGTCCTCTGTGACTATTATTTTTTGTTTGTTTTCTTTAAGTGACTAACACCATCTAAAATGTTCCCTATTTTTACTTAGCATTCCTACCATGCTCTTTCTCTTGGAATGGTAATATAAAAGAAACCTGAGAAATCAAAATCTGTAAAGCCTATGGAGCAAGAGGTTCCATAGCCAGGTGTCTTCATTTAACTAGAAAGGTTAAGTAACATTGTTGTTGGTGGGAAGATATTGACTAATGAATAGTGGAGTGTGATGGTTTAATTAAGGGCCCCTGGGACTCATCAGACACAGTTCTATTTTTGCCAACTGTGAAATATATGATTGGTTTAGCGGAGAAGTTTTCTTTTGGAAAGCACTGCTCCTCATTCATGCCCTGATCTGGATAATGAAGTTGACCTGCTTGTAGTAACAGCATGAATAGAACATTTATTTACTATCTACTGTAAAAGGCTTTGATTTTTTTTTCTCAGATGAGCAAGTTTTTGGAGAGGTTGTAATTTATCATCTGACTCAAGAGGGGATCCTTTACATGTCATGAGCAGCTTGATCAGACCCTCACAGTCTGTGACTTAATATGAAAAATGTTCTGCATTCATCCTACCAGACCACCAGCAGTGTTATGCTCAGAGCAGGCAGAAGAAAACGCACGATGCCTTCCCGAGCAACATTGTCTTTCTCCCCATTGAAGCAAGACAATTAAAGACTTCTAAAGACCCAAATCAGATTAGGAAGAGTGTCTCTAAATTTCAACAGGAGATTTTATTGTCCAGTCTTGACCCATACTTTAAAATGGACAGTAAATAAAAGACAGCAAGATTATGGCTAGCTCCTTCACTGTAGATGATGTATCCTTATGCTCTACCTAACAGCAGGGGCAAGGTGATATATGAAGTAGTCACTGAGTCTTATTTTCTGTCTTCAATTTAGAAGATTTTCCAGCAGATCTGAATGTACAGTTCCTTGCTCAGATGGATTGGATGGGGGAAAGAAAGGAATTGTCACTGCCAGACTTGTGATTTCATTTGTAATACTTTAAAAAGAGCAATTCATTATAGACTAGAGCCATAAGAAGGAGCTGAAAGAATTATCTGTTGGTTGAGGAGCTTCACTTCTTTTTTTCTTTTCTTTTTTTTTAATGCAGGGTGTTTGGTATGAGATTGTTAGGCATTTTTAGATGAACACTGAACAGTGGAATCTGAGTGACTCAGTCTGCCACCATGCTTCATCCATCTCCTCATTTGCACCAGCAAATACTGCTGCCCTCTGTCTCACAGAATAAAAGGGAAGCGCACAGATTCCTGTGCTATTTACACAGAAAGTCAGAGGTGTGACAAGACCTTGGAACTGGCATCCCGCCAGGGGAATGTTCTTCCCAGTGACCTAGAAGAAACGGTTCCACAGTACCCTTATCTCTCTCACTTCAGAAATAAAAAGACCAAATTAGAGGGTGACAAAGTAGCCCTGCAACTTGTAGGGTGGTGTAAGTGGCAGTAGTGAGTAGTGTATACTGACTTGGCTTTCAGAAGCTATGGGATTCTTACCTTTTCTAATATTTTATACTAGTGGAAGTCAACGTCTAAGCAAAATGAGCTTTCCTCCAGCAGAAGGTATATGTTTCTACCTGTACTGAGTTTGGACCCACTTGTTACATAAAAGTAAGCTTTAAATAGCACTAAGCTTCCTCTAATGCCCATCTTCAGGTTCCCTTTTCAATAACTTTGAGACTTTTTTCACATTCTTCTTCCAGTTCCTTCTTTTCACCTCTGCAGAACAGGTAGATTTGCAGTGAAATTTCAGGATGATACATTCAGCATCTTTGCAAATTAACTCTTTAGTGGAACTTAGCCTATTTTCCCAGTTATAACACTTTTATGACTTTAATACACCTCAATTGCTACCATTGACTCATTCATAATTCAGGCCAAAGCCATCAGGGAAAGTGGAAGCTGCTTATTTAAGGCTTAGATTGGATCCTTAGTATCTTCCATCTCATGGAAGATGCTCAAGAAATACAAAGTTGTTGGTCTGATTCACAAAGCAGGAAGTTTTTCAGCTTAAGAATACACTAATTTGTAGCCAGTTAAAAGCAACGCCTTTAAAGGCCTTGCTTTAAATTGTACATAAGCATCTCTTATGTACAACCAAAGAGCTGTATTATAATACATATGTAGTATATGTATATATGATGCCCACAATGCCTTATTGACAACGAAGATGTGGGTCTTTCACTGTCATTCTGGACTTATTGAGCAGTATTATATTTTAAACATGGACCAACTGCAAACTGCAGGACTATTTGTGACGTGTCCATTATTTTGAGTGAGTGTGACAGAATCTAATCCAGAAGGAGAGAGTGTTTTATGAAGATTACAAAGAAAAAAAGGCTAAATATTCTGTAAAGACAAACCCTCCAATGTTAGCTATAAGAAAGTGTACTTTCTCACAGTATCTTATTTAATTTCAGTAAGAGGAGGCAGTGATAACATGATTCTATTTATCTTAATTTCACTTTTAATATGTTGTCTTAAACTTCCATTAAATCCAGAGAAGATAAACTTACTTAGTTCCTAAAGCTATAAATTACCATAGCAAGAACCCTTTATCGTTTGAAGTTATAGTTTACATCTTAACTAATTTAAAAGAATTTCAGATGTAAATAGGGATTTATAATCCAAGCACAGAGTGTGAGGTGCCATTCCCAGCCAAAACTTGCAGCATTTGTTCATAATGGCAGAGCCGAGTGGACAGAGTGGTGTAAAATATCTTCGCTCTGTTTTACTAATTACTACATGGCTGCCAAAGATACAAGCAGAGAGATAGGACTTCAAGGGATGTGCTGGTGTTAGACTGCAGAGTCTCTTTCTGAAATTAGTGGACATGAAAGGAATGTGTTGTGAGCTCCTATCTACTGTTTATCTATGAGGGCCCAGCAGATAATGAGCTTGACAGTGAAATTCTAGCCCTGAAACTGATGAAATGCCAAAGTTTCCTTAGTCCCTGGGACTGCTCGGTGTATCTTTTCTTGCTTCATAAGGGAGTGACTGGTATTTGAACACTGATAACAGCAATCTTTCTGGTGGTGCCGAGTTAGAAAAGACATTCCACAAAAATAAACAGCAGAACAACTACAGTTTCTTTTTTTTGTTCCTGCAAGTGGCAACCCATATATGAGTCAAATACATCAGTTTATGAAGCAGGGTAATGAATCCTATGCAGATCTAAACATCCATTGCAGGACAAGTAAATTTCATTCATTTTGATATGTGTGAAACTAGAGTGAGCATAACAATGGGTGGGAGGAAACTTGTTATAAAAACTTGCTATAAACCTACTTAGTTGTGTTTATGGAAAATTAATGACAATCATACTTAAGCCCTTGTCATACTTAAAAAGAGACTCCAAGTAGCAAAATAAATTATATTCTTTGCTATATGTAGGTACTGCAATTTAGGTATCCTTACAGCTCTTTCTTATGCATACTGCTTATAAAGAAAAGGGTTTTCTGCTGGGAACTGAAGTTTCTGTTTAGTGTTTATCAATCAGCTGTGTGTCCCCTCCACCTCCAGTATGATATTTTATATTACATTAACTTTAAATTATGAAGAAAAAGCAGAAGAACAAATAAATATTAAAAATTATTAGTATGCTCAATCATGTGCAAGTCGGTAAGTAATTAACTTTTTCTGACAAAACGCAGTTTGTTCCACAGGTGAACAAATTTTTAAATGTTTTACACTGGACACATGAACCTATGCCGCTGGCAATTTTCCTGGGTACTCAGCTCAAGTCTGTAGCTTGCAGACATATTGAAAACCATTGAATGTATCTCAGAGGATCAGTTTTGATCACCCATCTTCTAGCTGAGGAGCCACAATCTGTGGAGCAGTTCTCAGAACAGCTCTTTCATGCACGTGGGTACAATGGGTACAAACAGGCCATCAGTCCACTTTGCCAAACTGAATGTTGATAAATGCACCTAAACCAAGCACGTGTTCTAGCTGGAAAAACTGTCATCACTGACAACGTGAAATAACAGCAAAAGCTTCTATTGGTATGTCACAAACAAAAACCAAAACAAAAATGTGGGCACTCTCCGGAAGAAAACAGGAGACCTGGCTACCCTCAATTTAGAGAAAGCTGGTGTTCTCAGTGACTCCTTTACCTCAGTCTTCACTGGCAAATGCTCTAGCCATGTTACTTAAGTCTTGGAAGGCAGATGCAGGACTGTGAGAATGAAGATCTTAGGCCCACTGTAGGAGAGGATCAGGTTCAAGGTCATCTTAGGAACCTGAATGTGCACAAGTTCATGAGACAATCAGGTTAAAGGAGGTGATCCTACCCCTCTACTCTGCTCTCGTGAGACCTCACTTGGAGTATTGTGTGCAGTTCTGGTGTCCTC